>CP038115.1:494682-545373 GCA_004519485.1 Nannochloropsis oceanica
GAGGGAGGGGGGAGGGAGGGAGGGGGAGGGAGAAGGAGAAGGAAACATAAATACTTCAAGAGATGACAAATGTTGGCGACAAAGAGCCTCGCTCCCTCCCTCCCTCCCTCCCTCCCTCCCTACCCTTGGACGCCGGCACTGCCTCCGGGTGCATGAAACGAGAAAGGATAGAGACACCCCTCTCTTTAAGGAAGGCGAATTCAGGCGCCGATGCCAGGCCGTCGTAGCGATCGCGGAGGCGGGTCAGGCCTGCGGACGGGGAGGGAGGGAAGGGGAGTGGATAATGAAGAACAAGTAAACAGATTTATCGGTTAGGGGGCCATGGATGAGAAAGAGAGAGGGAAGGAGGAAGAGAGGGAGGGAGGGAGGGAGGGAGGGTGGCTCACCATGGAAAAGACGTTGCATTATTCTGGTTCGACGGAAGCGGCTTTGGATCTGAGCAAGCACCCGCCACTCCCGACGCACCTACATGTATAAGATACATAAATATATATATATATATGTGTGTGTGTAAGTGTGTGTGTGTGTAAGAGTGTGTGTAATTGTGTATAAATGCATCATTACATACATATGGGTGTGTGTGGGGGTGTGCATGGTGTATGCAACGGTAAGACCACCGTGTGAGTCAGCTGCATTTCCTACCACTACCACCCCTCCCTCCCTCCCTCCCTCTCTCCCTCCCGCCTTCCTTCCCTCCTTTCCTCACGGTCCTCCTTCCATCTTTGATCTCCCATCCTCCTTCTTTCCCTCCCTCCTTCCTTCCTCCCCTCCCTCCCTTTTCACCTCTGCCAGTATATCTCCAAGAACTGCGTCTTTCTCTGCCCGGCACAGCAAAGCTGTCCACACCGAGGGAGGGGGGGAGGGCGAGGGCGAGGGCGAGGGCGAGGGCGAGGGCGAGGAGAGCCGGAAGGAGTAAGGGATGGTGGTAGTGGAGGAGGCAGACATTAGCTCGTGGACACGGGGCCAGCCTAGAGGGAGGGACAGAGGGAGGGATGGAGGGAGGGAGGGAGGAAGCGGAGGGGTTGTAAAAGCCAAATGTACACGACAACTATCATGTGCCAAGCATCTTTCCCTCTCTTCCTCCCTCCCTCCTACCCCCCCTCCCTCCCTTCCTCCTATCTCCCTCCCTCCCCACCTACCTCCATCCCCGGCCATCCCGAGCAAGGCCGGCAATTCCCACAACGCTGACGACGCTGCCGCCTCTGCACCAGTCGCCACCCCTCCCTCCCTCCCTCCCTCCCCCTCGCCCTTGTCCAAATCCACCGCGCCCACCGCCTCTCCCATCGCCCACACGCCCCCCCTCCTACCCCTCCCTCCCTCCCTCCCTCCTCCTTTCCTCCACACGGCAAACACGGGGGTCAGGAGATGTTCGAGCACGGGCTGTGTCCTCGCTTTAGGGGAAACCAGCTCCTCGGCTCTCAGCAAACGGATCACCTTCCTTCCCACCTTCTTTCCTTCCCTCCCGCCTCCGCCTCCTCCTCCTACTCCTCCATTCCTTTTTCCTTCTAGTCCGTCCTCTTCTCCCCTAACCTCTCCTTCCCTTCCTCCCTCCTCACACAGCACGTGGTACACCCGCTCCCGTGGGTCATACCGCAAACAAACTCCCTTCCTCCGTCCCGCCCTTCTTCCCTCCCCCTCTTTCTTCTCCCTCCTCTCGAGTAGCTCTACTTCAAGGGCAGGGGAAGCGGCCAGGCGGCGGAGGAGGGCACTGGGGTGAAAGTAGGCGAGGGCCTGAAGGAGGGAGGGAGGGAGGGAGGGAGGGAGAGGTGTTATTGTTTTCACTCGGCCAAGGACTAGATGGAAGAAATTGACACAAATTATATAAATCCATTTATGAAGATTGCTAGTAGCGCTGTTACAGGGGGGGGATATAAAAACATAGGATGTAAGGCGGATATAAGGGTGGGAGGGAAGGAGGGAGGGAGGGGGGGATGAAGAGAGGGATCTCCGTACCGTCCCATCGCAGCCAAACCGATTCCACAGCCGCACGATGTGCACATTTCCTTTCTTACGAAAATCTACCAGAACCCCCACGCCGGCTGTCGTAAGGACGCAAGCACCAAGAGGGGCGGCTGATCTGAGGAAGGGAAGGAGGGAGGGAAGGAAGGAGGAAAAGAGGGAGGGAACGACAAGAGGATTCGCAGGCAAGGATCTCCGGGAAAACTATAGAAATGTATCGCAATAAGCACGCACCTGTCCAATACATCCGTTAACCGAATGTAACAAACAGCGTTCCATTCTAACCGGATCTCAAGCATGCCATCCTCAGCCCTGAAGCTCCGGAGAGTGCCCCACCCATAAGGGGTCAAGACCACCAACCATCGCTCCCATACACATGGCGCTGACGACGCAAGGAGAATATGGCTGTTTAAGTCGATGGCGAGGTCCCTGTCCGAAGGCAGGGGTGCTGGAAGTACTGCCACAGCAGCGGGGGCGGCAGCGGTGCTAGCTTTAGCCTCCCCTCCCATGCCTGAATTGCTCCTGGCGGAATAAAATTGGATAGACGCCACGCAGCTCCTCAAGGCAGGCCTGGCTGTGGTAAGAAAATATGCCTGCTGTCTGTATTGAATGGGAAGGCATTTTAGACGTAAATTGAGTTAAACACGAGCTCGGTCTCCCTCCCTTCCAATTCCAAGAAGGCTACAACTACTCCGTTCCTGCTTGCTTCACTTTGGCGAGAGCGGCGATGAGCGTCATAGGGCCGCGACAATTTACTAGTCACAAAGCCACAAGACACACAAGACAAGACACAAGCACACAGAACACACTGCACACAGCCTGTCCCTCATATGTCGACCTCCCCAGTGACCCTCGAAATCACTGCAATGAACTATACCTGCGTTGCCTTCGCTTCATTGCCCGGGCTTTGACGGCCCCAACCTCTTGCCGAGCCGGCCGCATCCCTTCCCCGTAGCTCCGGCCACACCTCACACGCCACACAGGACTGAGCCGCTCAACAGGCAGGTAGCATGCTCCGCCTCTCTCTCGGCGTGATTTCCTTGATGACATTCGCTCCATGCCAACCTCATCTGCATGCAGCACATGCAGGGGAGCAGCAGCGCCACCACCACAACCACCTGCACGACCCATTTGCGCATCTCTTGCTCTCCTTGTCATTAAGTGATACCTGCTGCCAGCAACCTTGCCGTTATTCCCAATATCCAGTCAAGATGCTCAATCACCTTTATTATCCCCAATCCCCCCAGCCGCGCCAAACAATACCATAGCCAACGCGCTCCTCTCCTCGCTTCTTCTATTTCCTGGCCTTCCTCGCACCAAGCCCAGGAAGCAGGGGACAAAAGAAGACTGGCCAACAACGCACCAGGCCTCGGCCTCTCGTCCTCATCCTCCCTCTCGCCTTCCATCCCTACCTACCCCCCCCCGCCGGTCAACCCCCCTCCCCCTCCGCCACCTCCGTCGTTCGCATCGGCCTTACCTGGGTTTAGCATGCTGCGGCTTTTGGACGTCGGGTTGGAAATTGGTCGGGGGTTAGGATTTGTGCGCTCCACGTCTTTTGTGGAGGTAAGGGGGAAAGGGGGGATAGGCTAGATAGGGGAGGAGGGAGGATGGAGAGAAGTATGAAGAAAGGTCGGACGCGTGATTATTTTATGCGGAGCGACGTTGGCTCATGATTAAATGTGAGACTGAAGGGGGGTCTCATGCGAGCATGAGCAACAGCAAGCTGCCTTGCAAATCATTTTCCGTATTCCCTCCTTCCCTTTCCTCTCCTCCCTCCCAGGAAATGGAGACTCTGGTCTTCCGGTACACTTCCTCCCTCCTGGCCACCGCCCTGAAGCTGCTTCAGTACCTCTTCCTCGGCCTCGCTCTTCTGACCTCCGCCACCGCTATCTATGCAGTTGCGTACCAACTGATCATGCCTACCAAATTACACGAAAAAGAGCTGTTTTTTGACTATTTCCCACCTGCTGTCAGCGCTGTTGGTACCGTTGAATATGGCAGAGGAGGGCCAGGTGGCTGGCCAGGGCCTTACCCTGCTGCGGCGGCGGCGGCGACGGCAGCGGCAAGTGCCGACGCCACTGGTGCTGGTGCTGGCTATGGTAGCTCCTTCAATTCGCCTGAGAAGGCGAATGCGGCCGCCGCTCATTCGGTTACGATGATTACGGGGGAAAACCCTCCATCCCCTTCTGCGCCTCCTCCCCCTCAAGACGCCGTCGACTCCTCCTCCCCCTCCTCCTCTCCCTCCACACCCTCCTCTCCACCCTCCAACACCTGCGCTTCCCCCACTCCTCCGTTCTTTCCTCCCTCCTACCATCACCCCTTCCCCCACGCCACTGTCGACTTCCTCTCCAAGCACAACCAATGGCATGCCTCCCCCCTCACCAAAACCGATACTCCCCTCGACCGTATCCTCCGCCCGGACCGTGTATACGTCATTGACATCGAGATGACCCTTCCTGATTCGGAGCCCAACGCTTTTCTCGGGAATTTTATGGTCTCGGTCGATTTATTTACGCGGGGAAATGAGCTTCTGGCCCGGTCGGCTCGGCCTTTGATTCTCCTGTACAGGTCCCATTGGGTGCGGATAATACGGTCTTTCTTCCTGGCGCCTTTTTGGGCCTTGGGCCTGTCGCAGGAAGCGCAGGTGGTCCGGGTTACCCTCTTCGATCGCTTCCGAGAGTCAGGTGCTCATCCCATGGCCTGGGCGCGGGTCACACTCTCGTCCCCTCAAGTGCATGTGTACAAGGCGACATTGTCCATCACTGCCCAATTGAATTGGCTGCAATTTGTCATGTCGTATTATTTTTATTCGACTGCGTTTTGCGCGATTCTTTTGCTCGCAACCATGCTTGCAGCGGTGGTGGGCTTTGTCTACGTGTGGACCGAACTGGAGGGGGAGGAGGAGGAGGCTCGGCAGGGAGGGAGGGAGGACGAAGAGGAGGATGCTTGGGGGAATGGAGGGGGTTTGATGGCGGGAGGAAGTGGTAGAAGAGGAGGAGGGAGGGGAAGAGGAAGAGAGGGAGGCGGCTTTGGTGCGGGAAGTCATCACTACCAGCAGCAGAACGCGGCGAACGATGAGACGGAGACGTTGTTAGGGGCGGAAGGAGGGAGGGAGGGAGAGATGGACCGGGGGGAGGGGAGAGCGATGGTACAGGTAGCAGAGGGAGGAGATGGGGGAGGCAGGGGAGAAGGGGAGGGGGGAAGAGGAGGAGACTTGTCGTCGCCGGCGTCAATGACCACTAGGAGTGTGTTTTTGGTCGATGATGATGGAGGGCAGGTGGAGGGGGGGGGGGGAGGGAGGGGGAGGAGTAGCTGGAGGAGGAGGGAGAGAAGAGCTGCAGACCATCTCTGGGAGTCCTACAGTTGTGCCCATGTCGTCAAGTCAGAGTGTGACGTTGACGGGGGGAGGGACGCAGGGCGGGGGGGATGATCCGCAGCCGCAGCAAAGTCAGGGGGTGAGGAGGAGGGGGCAGCACCACCACCACCACCATTACCATCGCCATCATCAGCATGGACAAGGGGACGAGGACGACGATGAGGAATTTTTGTTGGGAGCGACGAGTAACTAGAGCGCCACGCATGCAGCAACAACCGCAGCATGGGCAGAGGGAAGAACGTCGATACGGAGTATTTGCTGAGGGTGACTGGTTGGAAAAACAGATTCTTCAAGCGGCAGACTTTGATGAAAATGGAAGGAGGTAGTAGAAATGAGGAGAAGAAAGATTTTGATGTATGTAACAGCAATGAGACAAGATGGCGAGAGATTACGCGACAAGGAATCAGTTAGCCAAGACAGGAAAAAAACGACGAACAGAAAACGAATAAGTTTGATTGCCATTTGAGGCGTGACACTTAAAAAGAGACATCGTAGTTATTCTTTTTGATTTTGCAGACTTCCTTAAATTTCGGTGTATATACGCTTTGAAATCCCCCTTGTCCTAATTCCTCTCTTATCTACACCAAACTGTATGTCAGGTGTGAAGGCGAGTAGCGGCCCCCAAAAATCAAAATGGGAGGACAGGAAAAGCGTGAAAGAGAATGGTCCCTTTACTTCATTTTCCTCGCGGTCGTTCCTCGCTTGAATGAAAGTGTCAAGTTCCGTGTAATGCTATCTTCCTATTTTGCCTTTATCACCCTCTATATATATATCACCCCATCCACCCTGTTTCATCTCTAAATGATGGTTTGCTACTTTAAAGGTTATCATAGTCTCCCTCGCTGCTTTAAAGCTTGTTATAACCTCCCTTGCGCAGATTCTTTTTAGGCTGACCCTTCTGCATCCAGCCTCCCTTGCCTTGGCCCTTGTCTACCTTACCTTTGCCCTTGGAATTAGGCATGGGCTTGTAGTAGTGTTCTTCGTGGTCATACTCGGAGCCTTGCTCGGGCTCATCGTCGTAGTACTTGTTGTCATCGTACTTGGAGATGGTCTGGGGCTTATAGTCGTAATTCTTGTCATCATCGTACTTGGAGACGTACTTGGCCTCCTTATAGTACTTGTCATCGTCGTACTTGGAGACAGGCTTGGGCTCGTGGTAGTACTTGTCGTCATCGTACTTGGAGACATGCTTGGGCTCGTGGTAGTACTTGTCATCGTCGTACTTGGAGACATGCTTGGGCTCGTGGTAGTACTTGTCGTCATCGTACTTGGAGGCGTGTTTGGGCTCGTGGTAGTACTTGTCGTTATCGTACTTTGGCACGTCGTGGTGGTCGCGGAATAATGTCTTATCGCCCATGTATTGCTTGTCCCCGTGGTACCAGGCTAATTCGTCCTCTCCCGCCAAGGCCTGGTACTGCTTATGCTCATTATAATATGACGGCTGCTTGTGCCCGTTGTACCCCGATGGCTTCTCTCCGCCCAGAAGAATCTTGTCCCCATTGTACCAGGATAAGTCCTCTCCTCCCAGGGGCTGCTCATCATTTGCAGGCGAGTCCGCAGCCGTAAAGAGGGATAAATGGCTGGTCGCGGCTACGAGAGTGGTGAAAACGAAAAAACAGCGCATGATGGTTGGTATGGAAGTGCTTGATCAGGCTTGAAAGCTGTGCGGATATATGTCCATAAGGTACAGGGGTGGGGGGTGAGGGGTGAGAGGGTCGAAATGCATTGCATTGAATGAGGGGGACTTGTGCGCGTGCACTGGACGAATTTCATGCTGCGTGAGTTCTATAGAGGCATTCCACGTGCATTCTGTATGTGTGTGGCGTGCTTGAGTTCGTTGCGCTGCGCAGATAGGAGAGGGGCATCCCCAAGGGCTGTGGGAGTGCATGGATTGAAAAGTCACATTTAATTTTCATCACACAACTGCAGAGCAAGCCAAACAAACAAAGCAAATACAAACTTGGTTGGCATAGAATCTCCCTCAGCTTTTCGATCCTCCCACGGGTCGCGCTGTGATTGGATGGCACACGACTTTGGAGTGTAAGGCCATGGGGAGGTCGGAGGCTCGAAGCCTCTCTAGGGCCTGTGCAAGAAACTACCGAGAGCGCTGGAGAGGGGTATTCTCATTTTTCGAAATTGGCTGACTTTAATCAAAAGACCGCTTTCAGCTAAGGCTCCTGAAAGCTCATGCGCTTGCATCGACAATCATGCGCGCACGTAAGCCGAGGAGGCGGTACTTTTCAATTTCAGCGGCACCGCCTTCTTTAGCGATGCTTCAACCAGAGAGTTTGATTTTTTTGTTTTCTGCGTGTCTTGCACTCAAACGTGGCCATGAAGTTCCACGACGACAGTGGCATGCGTGCATCATCTTCCCCCTCATCTTCCCCACCTTTCCCGGAGGAACGTTATCTCAGATATCCTTGATGAAATTCGAAATTTAACTGATTACGATGAGATGTTGGAAGCGTTAGAAGTACATGGAGCTTGCGGAACACATTAACGTGTTATTTATTATTCGTAGGACTGACATTGGTTGTAGAACAGCTATGGCCTTCATGGGCTTCAGGAATTTCGGGAAAGCATGCTATTTTTAATACCATAATGACGGTGTCTCGGTTTGAATATTTAAAGCTATTTACTTTTTATTTCCAGACTTCATTTTATTATACCTAATTTGATCTAGTGGATACGTATTATTTTTATTATGCTGAAATACAGTTTCGTGGGTATTACGAGCAAGAGGCAGAGAAATATGACATATTAGAGCCTACATGGTCCCTCGATCTGCTCAAATCTTCCTACATTCCTCTTCGGTTATCCCATTTGGTAAGGTGTATCCCAGATTTTTGGCCTGGGGGCCAAAAATATCCCACATTGGGCAAGCGACCTCTGGTGGATACACATCTTTTGTTGTAACGATTTGGTCATCGCCAATATTTTCCCTTTGAAGCATTTGACTGCCGCGGCGACCACCACCCCTGTCCTCGGCAAGTACAAATGCGCACTGTAAACGCTGTCGCATATTTTCATGTAGGTCTTTTTTATTGAGCCCTGGGTGCGGTGAGGGAAGGTTTATATAAGCGATGAAAGACAGCTATGACGCTCATTCGTAGAAGTCGGATCAATGAGGTGGATGATGGGCCAGAGCACATAAAGTATCACAGCGAAACCAAATGTACATATGTTGACAACTGCTAATACTTATTATGTTTAGCTTACCTATAAATTCTACCAACTTCGACAGGATGCTCAGGCGCAAATTTGGATTGAGCATCTCTTCATATTGAATGCTGAGGATGCCCTCGGGCAACTTCCTTTGAATTTTCTTGAATGCGAATAGCATATACTTGTATTCATCTAGGTTTGTGGGGGAAGATATGACGTGAATTTACTCAGCTTGTAGGAATGAATGCATGACAAGTTTTCGGACGCACAAGCTCTTACTTACGTGACCATTTTGAGATTGCGACATCGGCGAAATGACTCAAAGCAAAATCGTCGCGAAGGATGAAATGTTCGTCATTAGCAGTCCTTCGGTACTCGCTCCAAATGGCGTCAAATGGGTTGCGAGTCAGCAATATGAATCGATCGAATGACGTGATGTTGCCATTCCGGTAACATCGGCCTATATACAGAGAATTACGAATGAATAAGGGTAATTAATAGCTGATTCACCTTTGTAGTCGTGAGTGCTTAAGTTCCCAGAACAGTTACCTGGAGTACGACCCGAAGAAGACACTTTAAAAAGCTGATCAGGACTGAACTGATGAGGATGGGCCTTGATTACACTGACCTATGTGTTCATAAAGGGACGGATCAAAGCCAGATCAGTTGGATGCATGGCAAGATTAACCGAATGCAGAGAAGAAACGTAAAACGAAAAACTGAGGAGGAGTATTCTTTGTACTAACCTTTTGAGTACAGAAGCCTTGTCCTGGCAGCTTGTCATTGTCAGGCTTGGATTTCGGTCTGGCCAATATCGTACCAGTGTAAATTCCCGTGCTGAAATCAATGAGAAGACGAGTCCACGTATTTCCACTCCCTGTCGAAACAAATATAAGTAAACTACCAATGAACGAACGAGAAAACTACAGAGTAAATTTAGGCACTCACTTACCTGGAAAGCTGTAGAGAATAGGCGGCAAAGCCTTTTCATCATCAAGTAGAAATCTTCGGTTCCCATAGCTCTTCTGGCATTTGGCTAGTGAGGGGATGACTTCCTCCGTCTTCTCCTCCTCCTCTTCTGTTTCCTCCTTTCCCTCATCCTGCTCTCCCTCCTCGTCGTCTTTTGTCTCCTCCTCCTCCTCCTCCTCCTCCTCCTCCTCCTCCTCCTCCTCCTCCTCCTCCTCTTTTTCCTCCTTTTCCTCCTGCTCCTCTTCCTCCCACTCTCCCTCGGATAAGGAGTCTTCATCATCGTCATCTCCTTCTTGATCTTCTTCAGAAACTTCTTCCATCGCTCCAGTGCTCTCTGCTTCTCTGTACTGCTGCCGCTCATCTACTTTCGCTTCCTGGCTTTCATCTTTCTCTTTGTCCTCCTCGTCAGTCTCCTTGTTTTCCCTGTCCTCTGTCGTTTCCTCTTCGCTTTGTTCACTGTCCTGACCAAATGGTGAAGCCAAAGGCAACACTTTGTCCACGGGACCACCTCTAAGGCTGTCAGGGCTGCTAGCGGTCTCTTTTTGCGCAACCACCGGAGACGACGAGAAAGAGAAAAGGCGTGGAACACTCCACGACCTGGAAGACGCTTCTTGAGAGGGCACTCCATCATTGGTTTCCGCTATGATGGTACCAGATGCACGAAGAGTCCCTTCTTTGAAAGATGGTGGCAACCAAAAGTGATGCAACAGCGCAAGGCCAGCGCACATTACAGCCGTCCCAATGGCAATTCGAACAGGCGTCTTGCAAAGCTTACTATGGGCACGTTTGGCACCCATGGCTCTTCCGTTTTGGGCAGGTAAGCGTTGATTGGAGCACGTGTTCCCGATTTACGTCGTATGCGGTCTCTCTAATTATATCATAGTTTGTGAATGGTTAGCGTATTAGGACAAAGAGTATTCCCCAGAGGTCCTGGGATGGGACCTAAGAGGTTTATCGGTGCCCCCAAAAAAATGTTACTCTCTCAACTTCGCGCTGGCTGCAGCTTCCCTCTCTAAGGAATGAAGGGGAGGATCATTGTTACCACGGGTCTAGGCTACCGCACGGCACCCAGACCGCCGGTGCCAAAGACAAGGAGCGAAGGGCACGTGGTCCATCTCACGAACCGAATCATGAGCCGTTAGCATTCTTGCAGTAAAACGGTCCGCACCGATCTCTTCCATTCCAGGAAGAGAAAAAAGGCGTAGTAACTAAAGATCAAAGTATACTCTTTAGGGAACTGGAGTTTCATCGAGGACGATGACAAGAGCTAAGACGAGGATAAGGACAAGGGATCGGACAATGACGACGATGAGGAGCAAGAGGAACAGCCCCAGAATAAGAATTGACCGTATTCCTCTGTCGAGGGCGCCGGTCGCAGGTAGCCTTTCACCCGTTTGGCAGCTAATGCACCAGTATTGCACTATGAAGCCACGAAAATCAACATTGCGGAGGGCACGATCGTGGTGCAGGACGTGGGCATGGCTGATGCTGGGATCACGTTGATCCAAGACTCGACTCCTAGACTCGGGATGGACAAAGAGCTTGCTATGTCTTTTCTCGAGAGCCTTGTCTGCAACCACATTGTCACACATGTGTTTGAACTCATTATTTGAAAGACACTCAGCAAGACTGGGGACAATTTCATCGGCCCAACAAAAAGTTTGCCATGTTAGTAACCTCCCCACCCTGGAGGACGTACTTACGCATATCGCGATCAATGCAGGAACATCGTTGACTTGACGATTCATCCTACTCCTCATTTTTCAAGACACTTTTCACAATCAACGCCTTTATATACTGTCTCTCGGCGTCAAGTATCTAGCCCTATTACATCAAGTATTTAAATATTGCAGACAATTCATGGATACGTCTTCCCGAGCTGAACAGATTATTCTACCGGTGCTGCAAGTCACGCAACTTCTGAAACGTAGTTATTGCATCTAGTCGTAGAATAAATTTTTATGTAATGCATGAGCGGTACAGGGCAACGTGCATGTTTCGATCCCCAACAACACACCCTGAGCTAGTAGTCTCGCCATATGGTCGTTAAAAATTGGGGGGGGGGAGGGGGACATATAAACAATAACAATGCGGGAGGGGACAATGATGGTTGAGTTGTGAAGCTTTTCTCCGCCTTTTGCTCATTTATCACAATTTAGGAAAGTTTTTCGTCTCGCCAATTTGATTCTGGAACGGTGCCGGAGGTCAAGGAAACGGGCCACTGTGCAGTGCGGCAGAGCAATGCCGTTTGGAGGGAGCACAGAAAACGAAGGGATGGCGTACCTTGTCGACGAGACGAGTATGCATGAAAGAAATCATGAGCCGTCAGAGAGGGGCATTTAATAATTGGCTACACGGACGAGAGCTCAGACATTCGTACGCTCTGAGGTGGAAATCCAAGTAGTAGACGCGCTGCTGGACAACTAATTATTCATGCAGCCTCCACAACGATGTCAGATTTTTCCCCCTGCGGTGTTGGAGAGGTCAATACCGCTGTTGCTTTCGTGAGATGGTGTGACACCCCTGGAAAAACATGGAAAGAAAAGCCAGCCGCCAACGGCATCCCAGGACTGAAATGATGATTGACGCACCCCTTCAATTTGCGGATAGACACACACAAAACAAAGCCAAACCATGCGCGCACACACTTACAATACGCATAGGGCCAAGGCTGTAGATAAAGGTGTTTATGCGAATTCCGCGTGAATGCCTTGTCGGGTTGCAATCTCTTTTTGGAGCATGTGCGTGATGGCGCAAGCAAGAGTAGCAGCAACATCAAGTACACGCATATTTATCACCACAGCAAGCAACAGATTTCAAATCTAAAGCAGATTTATCACTACTTGTTACATTTAACCACCAACCACTCACCTTCCTCTTCTACTTTCATACCCAGCATATCATCAGGCACCGTTGAAATCGGCCGCGGCCCCTGGGACAATCACGCAATAGCCCCTAGCTTGTTCAACCACTCCAGCCACATGTCCTTCTCCGTCTCGACCTGTCATTGTCCCTAGTAAAATCCAGTCCATCCCCAACATAACCACACCATGGTCGGCCTGCCCCTCCTCAAGCTCGGGGGTCTGGCCATCAAGACCCTTGCGAAGCCCGTAGCCAAGCGGATGAAGGTCGAGGCTGCCGAGCGACCGGGCCTCAAGAGATTTTATGTTACCGTTGGCCAATGGACCCATCAAGCCTCCGCGTGGATCACCATCTCCTCCGCGGGGCATAAATCCCTGGGCGTGAAGGAATTGGAAGAAGCCGCAGCGTTTGCACGAGGGGCAGATTTCTTATCGGAGACTCTGGTGTTCTTCGTGGGTGGTGCCATCTTGACGTTCGAATATACACGGTCCAACATGAGCGCGGCGAAAAAAGAGGCAGCGAAGGAAGCAGGGCGCCAGAAATTCAGAGAAGATCTAGAGGCACGGTTTTTGGTGCTGGAAGCAAGGGTAGATGCGATGGAAGAGCAGCAACAAGCAGGGTGGGCGAGGCTGTTTGCGGGCGGAGGGGGAGGGGGAAAGGGAGGGAGGGAGGGAGGGAGGATTACCTTAGAGGACTTGCCACCGGCGCCCCGGTTTGCGGATGTCGAGACATTGAAACAGAAGAAAAAGAGGCAGGCGGCGGATGCAGCAGCAATGTCCGCGGTTGCAGCAGTAGCGGCAACCGAGATGAAGGACAAGGAGATTGGAAAAAGCGGGGGGGGAGGGCAAAATTCATCTGTTTCCTCCTCCTCCTCCTCCTCCTCCTCTTTTCCCCCCTCTTCTTTCTCACCGATACCAAAAGGGAAGGTGCTGCAAAGTAGCATGGTGAATACGAGCGGCAGTAGCGGTAGCCGTCCTCCCTCACACCATTCGTCTGAAGAGACGATGGTCGACACGCCGAGGGAGGGGAAGGACGAGGAGGAAGGGAGAAAGGGAGGGGCGGGAGGAGGGAGAAAGGATCGTCCATGGTGGTGGACCCGAGTGTGGAGGTCTGTCCGAGGAGGAGGAGGAGGAGGGGGAGGAGGAGGAGGAGGAGGAGGAGAAGAGGTAATGGTACCAACAGCAGGTGCAGCAGCTGAAGAAGTAAGGCAAGAGGCCGCACTTAAGACCAACAACAGCAGCAGCAATATTGCCTCCACTACCACTACCACTAGCGGCAGCAGCAGCACAGCTACAAAGCTCGCTGTGTCAACGGTAAGGATTAAGGTGGTGAAGGTGACTCCTTTAGGCGTAGACAGAGAATTTCTCTTCCTCTACTTTCCAACGATCTTCCAACCCGCCACTCCACGGGTGCGTGGGGAGAAGGGAAAAAGGAGGAAGGAAGGGAGGGAGGGGGAGGGAAAGGGGGAGGGAGAAGAGGAGGAGGAGGGGCGTTGGTGGAGGCATGTGGTCGTTTAAGTGGAGGGAGGGAGGGAGGGTGGGAGGGAATTAGGGAGGGAGGGAGGGTGAAGAGTGTTTATTTGAATATACTTGAGAAGTAGATAATGGATTGAGGGAGGGGAGAAGGGATGGAGGGAGGGAGGGAGGAAGCAATGAGTGAAGAAAGATGGCACAATTTCGCCTTGATGGCCCATTCTCCCCGTCGATGATATCGATTTGAAATTCAATTTATATGATTTTTGGTGTGTTTTGCTTCCTTTTTTACCATATAGTCCAATCGTTCTTTGTGCAACACTGTACACCCCTCCCTCCCTGCCTCGCTCAATTTAGAAATTCCACCTCCTCCCTCCACCTCTCTTCTATTGCCTGAATGTTCGCACGGTTCAACCCCGCGTACCTTATCTTCAAGCGCCTCAGCCGCTTCCTCCCTCCCTCCCTCCTTCCTTCCTTCCTTCCCTCCTTCCGCGGGGGGTCCACGTCCATGCTTGCATCGTCTGAAGAAGAGAGGGAGGGAGGGAGGGAGGGAGGGAGGAAGTGAGGAAGGGAAGGAGAATGGGAGATGAGGACATTGTGCGGTCCACACAGGCAAAGAAGAACCTCCCTCCCTCCCTCCCTCCCTCCCTCCCTCACCTGCCGTGTGCCGGTTGGTCTTCTGCAGCAAAGCCTCTATCCCCTCGGCCGTTACGCCCTTAACCCCGCAAATGTCCAACTCCTCGAGCGCCGGACACTCGTCGCCCAGGGACTAGGGAGGGAGGGAGGGAGGGAGGGAGGGCGGGCGGGCGGGCGGGCGGGCAAGGAGGTGGGGTGAGACATGGCAGGATTTAGGCTTCACACGCTTCAGCATGACACGAGAAATCGACAAGGCAGTGACTGACGTCATGGGCGTGCAACACTAGCGAAAAACGACTTTCTCTCTTCTCTTCCGTTGACGACAGGAGATAGACAAATGATGGGAAAGGAACCCTGTGATTAAGAACGGAGGGAAGGAAGATAGGAAGAAAGGAAGGAAGGAGGGAGGGAGGGAGGGAGGGAGGGAGGGAGGGTGTACCTGGAGGAGGGAGTCGGTGATGGCTCGTTGGCACCAGGGCACGTGCAGCGAACGAAGCCGCTTCAAATGCCGCAGGAGGGTTAAGAGAGCCTGAGGGAGGGAGGGGGGGAGGAAGGGGGGGAGGGAGGGAGGGAGGGGGGGGGGGGAGGGAGATTAGGGGTCTGAGGAATGGTGGTCGGGAGAATGGGCAGTGCCTTACTTGCTCGCGCAATCGACCTTCCCTCTCTCTCTCCCTCCCTCCCTCCCACCCTCCCTCCTCACCTCTTCGGTCATCAAATGATTATATCCGATCCCCAAACCCCTTAGTGTGGGGCAATGCGCAGCGAGGGCGAGGAGGAGGGGGGAGGTGAAGTGGATGCCAGAGCAGTAGAATTCCTCGAAGCTGAAAAGGGAGGGAGGGAGGAAGGTGGGGGGAGGAAGGGAAAGGTGAGTGACGAGTTGGCCATCATACTGATTGATGGAGGGAAGACTTAGAGGACAGTAAGGAGGAACAAATGCAGCTAGCCAGGGAGGAAGGGAGGAAAAGAAATCGAGAGAGAGAGAGAGAGAGAGAGAGAGAGAGAGGAGAGAGAGAGAGAGAGAGAGAGAGAGAGAGGTGGGGGGGGGAAGTCTCACTTGGCGCGGTTGGGGTGGGTGGAGAGGAGGCGGATGAGCCCCTCTTGCGTCATGTTGAAGTTGCCGCCCACGTGCAGGGCTTGCAGCTGCCTGTTAAACTACCCAGAAAAGAGAATATTACACAGGAGGGGGGGGAAGGATGCATGGATGGAGCTGTACACTCATCTGGCCGATCCAACCCTCCTTCCTTCCCTCCTTCCCTCCCTCCCTCCTTCCATTCCTTCCTTACCTTTACAATGTGATCGAAAGCCGCGTCTGTCAGCTTGCGGCAGTTCTCCAGCTTTAAGGTCTTGAGGGACGGGCAATGACTTAGGGCGAGGGGCAAGGCGCTGTCTGTCAACGAAAAGCAGGCCGAAAGGTCTAGGCACTGAGGGAGGGAGGGAGGGAGGGAGGGGAGGAGGAAGGGCGTGAGGGAAGGCGCGAGCAACTCCGTATTTCCGGGCCAAAGACTCACCTCAAGGGCAGGAATGATGGCGCAGACTTGCTCAAGGAGGGATTCTGTCATCTGCGAGTTTAGAAGAAGGGTGTACGTTGGTCACAAGTGTCTTCCCTTCCCTTGTTCCCTCCCTCCCCTGTGTCACCCACCTTACTGGCGCCTTTGAACGAAAGTCTCCGTTGGTCCTCTTCGTAGAATGACAACGGCATCGTCTCGTCCAGGAACCGGTTGTCTTTGATCAAGGCGTCGATCACTTCTTGCTTCACAGTTTGGCGGCCTTCCTTGTCGTGCTGGAAAGGGAAAGGGGGGGGTTGGAGATGAATAAAAGTGATCCCAGATATCCACCCCCACTTCGCAAAATTAAAAAAGATCTACGTCCTTAACTTTTACGCCATTTTCAGCCTCCTTCAGCCCTCCCAACGTCCTACGCTCCCCCCTCTTGAGCCACTCTACCCTACCCTACCGAAAGGACTGCATCAGCTCTTTCCACCGCCGCCGCCGTCAAAGCTTTCGCTGGGAAACTCAAAATGATCCGCATGGCTACATCTTTCAGGGTGTTGCCCTCCCGATTGCTCATCTCTCTGTGTGATGGGTTGTGTGCTATGAAACAGGCATGAGGAAGCCATCGCCAAGATCATGCGCGAGAGGAGACCGCGAGGGCGCGAGGGCAGCTTCTTTTTTCCGTGCTCCTGGTCGAACCACTCTCACACAAAAATACGAATACTACACAGCAGCATGGGTGCTCTGGGTACAGACAGCAAAGATGGGACGAAGCAGGCGTCCATTCTGTCCTTTTTCCGAGGTGCCGCTGCGAACGCCTCTACTTGTCCTCCGCCAGCAGCACACAGACGGAAAGGAATGAAAGGAAAACAAAAGGCAGCTGCAACTATTAAAAACACACTAACTCCACGACAGAAGAAGAAGAAGAAGAAGAAGAAGACGATAAAAAAAAGGGAAGAGGAAGAGGAGGAGGAGGAGGAGGAGGGAGAAGAAGAGGAGGAGGAAGAGGAGGAGGAGATTGAGGTCGACGATGACCAGGAGGAGGTGGTGTTGCTGGTAGATGAGGATGAGAAGGAAGAGGGAGATATGGGAATGGAGGAAAGAGAGCAAAAAGAAAGAGAGCAGGAGGACATGAAAACAAAATATCAGCGCTCGCGCGAAGCTGCAGCGGAAAAGACGAGAGCAGTGGGGGAAGGAGAGGCGGGAAGGAGAAAGGTCGTTCAGGCAGTTACAGAAGACGTATCAATGCCTTTCCCTGCTATTGCTGAGGCCGTGTGTCCCGTTCCATCCGCAACAGGAGCAACAGTAGAAGCAGCAGCAACGGTAGCAGCAGCAGCTGCTGTGGTACGAGGTGGAGGGCGGGAGGAAGCAGAAACAGCCGCAACAGTGGTATCAGTAGCGGCAGCAGCCGGAGTGGTAGCGCATGGAGAGCGGAAGGAAGTAGCATCAGCGACGATAGCAACAGCATCAACGCCAACTATAGCAACAGTAACAGCAGCAGGTGGGGCAGAAAGAGGAGCAGTCTTGAGTTCGAAAAAGGAGAGGATATTGGAGGAGAACGACGCGAAGGAGGAAGAGGAGGAGAGGGAGGGAAAGCAAAAGGAGGAGGAGGACGAGGAGGATGAGGAGGACGAGGACAAAGTTGAGGAAAACAGACGCGACTCAGACGGACTGACGGAAATCGAGCGTCTCCGCGCCGAGCGCATCCGGGAGAATGCAGCCTTTCTGGCCTCCTTGGGTTTGAATGCCTGCAAACCGTCCGCCTTGGTCCGGGGCGAGGATGGTGAGTCGGCCCTTGCTTAAGAAACGAGGGAGGGAAGGAGGGCGGGAACGAGGGACGGACAGAGGGAGAGTGAGATGTGGAATGTTACAATTTTTATCCCGTATCGACTCGCATCCTCCCCCCTTCCCTACCTTTCCACCCATTACCACTCAGCCCCACCTACCCACCCCTATGCACACCACCACCACTCACACACCCACCCTTATGCATGCATACATGTAAATATACATACATAATCCTCAACATCAGGCAAGCCCCCGAAGAAGAAATCTAAAAAGCGGCCCCCTCCTTCCTCCTCCTCCTCCCTTGGCGTGCGTAGGTCCCTGCGCCATAAAAATATTCCTCAAGACACGGGCACTTTCCCTTCTCCTTACCATGAGGGAGGGGGGAAGGAAGAGGAGGAGGAGGAGGTGGAGGAGGAGGAGGTGAACTATGATGACTCGAGTGTGTTGAAATACGTGTGTAACGCCCAAGGCCAGTGCGAGGAAGAGGAGGAGGGAGGGAGGGACGGACGGGTGCCTGCATCTTCCTCGTCCTCCTCTTCTTCGAAACAGCCCCTGCGTGGGTTTGCCTACCCTCCTCGATGGGTGGAAGAGAAGGAGGAAGGCCACAGTGGCAGCAGTAGCAGCGGCAGCAGCAGCAGAGGAGGCAACGTTTTTTCCGACCCCGCCCTCTCGGCTGTCTATACCCTGCACCTCCAGCCCTCCTCCTCCTCCTCCTCCTCCACCTCCTCCCCCTCCTCCCTTCCTTCCCCGATGTCCTCCTCGCTCTTGGCGGCCGCGGGGAAACAAGGCCGGATTGCCATCTTCCAAACCCAAGCACGCCCATGCAAGCCCTCCTCCTCCTCCTCCTCCTCCTCCTCCTCCCTCCTCCTCTCCTTCCGGGGCCACACCGGCTGGGTTGCCGACGTTCGCTTCCTCACCCCTTGCCACCCCCCTCCGTCCTCCTCGCCCTCCGTCCTCCTCGCCTCGGCGGCGAACGACGGTGTCATTAAACTGTGGGACATAGCGCGCGTCCATCCCACCACTGGCATGCCGAAGGCCTTGGCCTCGATCAACGTAAGCATTCCCTCCCTCCCCCCCTCCCTCTTGCCCTCCCTCCCTCTTCCCTTCCAGCGTTGCTGCAGCTGTTGGGACTAACCCTCCCTCCCTCCCTTCCTCCCTCCCTCCCCTCAGAACCTGCATCACAAAGGCATTTTCTCCATGGATGCGTCAGCTGACGGCCTGCTGCTCGCCACAGGTAGCAAAGACGCTACCGTTGGCCTCCTTCGTGTCCACAACAGCGGGCTGGTGGTGGAGAGAAGGCTGGAGGTAGGGAGGCAGGGAGGAAGGGAGGCAGGGAGGAAGGGAGGGCCTCCTCATAACTCGCAACCACACTCCATCTTCTCTTCTCTATTTTGCTTTCTCTTCTCCTCCCATCCCTCCCCCTCTATGTATCTCGTCCCCTCCCCACCCACCCCCCTCCCTCCTTCCAACAATCATTGACGTTAACGTTCACAACAGGACGTGCACGATTCTGTCGTCAAATGCGTCCGTTTCAGCCCCCAAATGGACTCTCAGTGCTTGGCCATAGCGGGGGACGATCGTGAGATACAGGTGTGTGTCGCCCTGCCCCTCTCTCCTTCCCTCCCTCCCTCCCTCCCTCCCTCTCTCCCCCCTTTCCTCGTGCTCGCTCTCTGATACCCCTTTCTGCATGGCCTCCTCCCCGTGAACGTCGGCAATCAATTATGCACGTATCGTCTCCACCCCCTCCCTCCCTCACTTCCTCCCTCCCTCCCTCCTCAGGTGATGGACCTCCGCGCCCCTTCCTCCTCCTTGTCTTCCTCCTCCTCTTCCCTCATCATCTCCCAGGCCCATGCCCGCACCGTCCATACGGTTCGCTGGCATCCAACCGAGGTGAAGAGGAGACCCCTCCCTCCCTCCCTCCCTCCCTCCCTCTCCTCCTCCCTTCTTTCAGCCTCCCTTCCCCGTGCAGGATGCTAGTCATTTTTACTCATGGACCTCCACCTCCCTCATCGTCCTCCCTCCCTCCCTCCCTCCCTCCCTCCAGCCCCATCTCCTCCTTTCGGCAGGCCTCGACCAGCACCTCCGTCTCTGGGACCTCCGCAAGGCGGGAGGGAGGGAGGGAGGGAGCGAGCCCCTGACATCCTACTTCGGGCACGTGTCATCCCTGGTCAAGAAGCAGGTGGCCATCACGGCTCCTGAATTTTACGATGGAGGAAGGTGAGAGGGAGGGAGAGAGGGAGAGAGGGAGAGAAAGAGGGATTTTATGATGGACGAATGTGGGAGGGAGGGAGCGAGGGAGGGAGGAAGGGAGGGAGGGAGGCGACGCACGTCCCTCCTTCACTATTTGTCCCTCTCCTTATCATTTCATGTCCTACTTCCTTCCCCACCCTCCCTCCCTTCCTCCCTCCCTCTATCTCTTTCCAGGTACATCCTCATCACGGGCGAGAAGTCCCAGCGTCTCTCCATCTACAACACACAGACCGGCCAAACCATCAGCCGAGGACAGCTTGCCTCGGACGTGACGCAAATGGTGGCCCTGGAAGAGAAGGGAAGGAGGGAGGGAGAAGCAGGAGGAGGAGGAGGAAGAACATCATTGTTAGTAGCTTGTCGGCAAGGGGCCTTGGTAAAGCTCACGCCTTTTTGAGAAAAAATAGGGAGGAGGAAAGAGAGAGGAGGGTCGGCGTTGGAGGGGAAAGAATGAATTAAATGTAGTGTCACATTTATTTTAAATATCCTTTTGTATCCTCTGAGGGGTCGCATATTTTCTCTCTTGCAGCCGGTAGGTGGTCTTTCCATTCAGGCGTTCTACTCTCCCCCCTCCTCTCTCCTCCCCTTCCTTCTTCCCTTGTCTTAATCGAATTTCATTAACTCGCGAAAACCAACTGACCCGGCAGTAAGCGAAAACAATTTTATGTATCTTGGCCGCATCGTGAAACATGTAGCCAGTTTACTCGCTGATCCCCCCTTGATTGTATTCTAGATATATCAGCTCATACCCACCACCTCCCGTGGCTGTCTTTTCTTTCACTTCTGTTGGTATTACCCCTGCTGTTGCGTGTCGCGCGGAAGTAAAGAGGAAAATGTGCCAGGGACGACGATCGAGCCCTTATGTCATCATGTCCGACAGGATTACTAAGGCAGAACAATGTGGGGGGGGATTATAGAAGACGCACACCAAAGCCACATCTCCACATATCCATACATCAACCCAGTCATGCAACCCAACCTTTTCTTCCATTTCGACAGGCGCGTGGCAATTTGAGCAGCCGGAAGTGAAACGAGGGATATGACGGTGTTCTAGGGCCCTGTTCCACCAGACACTTACTATCACCACGCTCCTACGAGCACTAACAAGCAAGATCACCCGCACAAGCAACAAAAACATGCCTGAATCCAAGTACAACACCTACAGCTACTTCACAGCCGTCTACAATTGGCTCTACCCCACCCCTGCACCTCCTCCACCCACTCTCATGGAACGGGCAGAGGAGCACTTCAACCACTGCCTGGGCGTGGCCAAGCACCAAGTCTCCGTCTACTCTTCTATGGCCGTCCCCTTCGTCGCCACCATTCTCCTCCTCCTTTTGCCCCTGTGCATCTTTCTTTGGTCGAGCGGCCCGCCTGCACCCATGGCGGAAGCAGAGGGAGGAGGAGCAGGCGCGGAAGGCAGGAGAGGGGGAATGGCGATGGTTGCGGGAGGGGATAAGGGGGAGGAGGAAGAGAAGGAGGAAGGCGCTGTGGCACAGCCCATGGATGCGAAGACGGCCACGACGAGTGATCAAAGGGGGGAGGGGAGGGAGGAAGGAGGGAAGGGAGGCAAGGACGTCGACATGAGCAACCCGCCGTCCACCAGCGCGGGTCAGAAGAGAGAGAAGCCTAGAGGAAGCCCCGTTCATGTCGGTCCGGGTGGTGTGTCCTCCCTCGCGTCCTCCCCTGCCTCGATCACCTCCTCCTCCTCCTCTTCGAGCTCCCCGTCCTCCTCATCTTCCTCCCCTCTGTTTGGGTCCTCGGGTCTTGCGGGGGCGGCGGCGGCGATGGTGGTCGGATTTCCAATGCCTGAGGGAGGGGAGGAAGGGAAGGAGGGAGCGAAGGAGGTGCAGGAGGAGGAGGAGGCAGCAGTGGGTTGCTGTGGTGGCGGTGGAGGAAGAGGAGTGAAGGGAGGAAAGCAAAGTGCTTCTCGAGGAGGAGGAGGAGGAGGAGGAGGGTGTGCATGTATGGAAGGCGAAGCAGCAGATATAGCGACAAGGATGGAAGTCGGTGGTAATGGTGGAGGTGGCGGGTGCTGCAAGGGAGGGAAGGAGGAAGTGAATGACGTGGCGTTGCGTGAGGTGGGGGGGATCAAGCAGGTGCCCTTGAAGGTGCTGGTGGGGTCGGGCACGGGGACAGGGAAAAAACTTGCGGAGATGCTACAGGTAGGGAGGGAGGGAGGGATGGAGGGAAGGAGAGAAGAAATCTGGTGAAAGAAGGACGAACGAAAGACATGGCTGGTTCATTCACTCACTTACACCTCCTCCTCTTCCTCCCCCCCTCCCTATCCCTTTCCCTCCCTCCCCCCCTCCTTACTTCCTGCGCCGCAGAAAGAAGCCTTTGCCATGAACATCTCTGGATTCCATTTCGCGCTGAGCGTTACGGACCTCGCGGACTACGACTTTGTGGAGGAGCTCGAGGTAGGGGGGGAGGGAGGGAGGGAAGGAGGGAAGGAAAAGAGAAAGGGAGGGAAGGAGGGAAGGAGGGAGGGAGGGAAGGAGGGAGGGAGGGAAGGAGGGAGGGATGGAAGAGCCGTTCTGTACCTTCCTGGTTCCCCATCTCACATTCACACATTCTTATCCCTCCCTCCCTCCCTCCCTCCATCCCTCCCTCCCTCCTGCCGCCCTCTTCTACCTCCCCTCCAGCACGAGAGGCTGCTTGTGCTCATCTGCTCGACCTGGACCGACGGTGTGCCTCCCCCCGCGGCCAAGCCCTTTTTCGATTACCTCGAGGTATGGAGGGAGGGAGGGAGGGAGGGAGGGAGGGAGGGATAGAGGGAGAGAGGGGAGAAGAGAGAAGCATGCGAGTGGAGGAGGCATTCGAAAAGTGACCTCTCTTTCCCTCTTTCCCTCCCCCTCCCCTCATTCATGTAGGATGCCAGCAAGGATTTCCGTTACGGCGGTTCGGCGTTAAAGAAGATCCGTTTCGGGGTGTTCGGGCTCGGATCGTGCATGTACGAGGAAGAGAGCTTCTGCAAGCCCGCCATCGAGATGGAGACTTTCCTGTGTGACCTCGGCGCCAAAAACATCGTGGAGCTAGGTACACGTCCTCCCTCCCTCCCTCCCTCCCTCCCTCCCTTGCCTTCTAGACATGGGGATGAACTTCATTTCTCCTTTAACCACCGACACCACCCCCCTCACCCCTCCCTCCCTCCATCCTCTCTTTTTGCGCAGGCACGGGTGACGACACGGTGGATCTGAGCCCTCAATTTACCTCGTGGACCGAAAGCCTTTGGCCGGCCCTGTGCGAGGAATATGCCAAGGTACGCCCTCCCTCCCTCCCTCTCTCCCTCCCTCCCTCCCGCCTTCCTTTCTTCATTCCCTGTCTTCAACTTGTCTCCAATACCAGTATTTAATAAAAACCTTACCTCCTCCCTCATTCCCTCCCTCCGTCCCTCCCCAGATTACTGGCGTCACGCCTCTCTCCTCCTCCTCCTCGGGCTGTGGTTCCTGCGGCAGTACCACCGCCACCGGCGGTAAGAGCGCGTGCAGTAGCAGCAACAGCAACAACAGCAGCAACAAGAACAGCAGCTCGAATGTTTACAAAGCCCAAGGGTCGTGGGAGGAGATGGAGAAGAAGCAGGCTCTCAAGGCGGCCAGGAAGGGAGGGAAAAAGGGGGGGAGGAATGGGAAGGTCCATCGATATGGTGGCAGCAGTGGTAGTCAGGAAGGAGGAGGAGAGGGGCAGGGAGAGGGGGCTGGACGGGGGCCTCGACAGCAGCAGCAGCGGCGGCGAGGGATGCAGAGCAGGGCTGTGATCAAGGAGGGAAAGGAAGGGGAGGACGAGGAGGAGGAAGATGTAAGTTTGTTGGGGGGAGGGAGGGAAGGAGGGGGAGGAAAGAAGGACGGAGGGATGGAGGGGGAGGAAGAAGGCAGGAGGGTGGAGGGGGAGGGAAAGGGGGGGTAGGGAGGAGGGGGAGAGAAGAAGGAGGGAGGATGGGGGGGAGGGGGAAGGAGGGGAGAGAAAGAAGGACGGGAGGGATGGAGGGGGAGGGAAAGAAGGACGGGAGGGAAGGCCTCGGGGAAGTTCCCGCCTCCTTGGAGCTCTTTTGCTGTAAATCCTGGCCGGAGTTTTTCTTTGGAGCCTCCCCTCTTTAGGGAGGGGGAGGGAAAGAAGGGGGAGGGAAAAACGGACGGGAGAGACGAAGAAAAGTCTCTCTGTCTGAGAGACAGTCAGGAATTAAAATTGAATAGCAACGTGATCTTCCCCTTCCCTCCCTCCCGCCCTCTCTCCCGCCCTCCCTCCCGCCCTCCCTCACTCCCTCCCTCCCTCAGGCTGATCTGACGCAAACGCCAGAAGACGAGGTCAATCTCCGCCTTGTCGAAGAAGAGTGGGTGTCCTCCGACGAGGAGGAGGACGGAGAGGAGGAAGGGAAGGAGGGAGGGGTGATGGATCTGGAAGATCTGGGCAAAGTGCTGCCAGAGAAGAATAAAAAGGGAGGCGGAGGGGGGGAGGAAGAAGGGGAGGGGGGAGGGGCGGGAGAAGTGGCGGAGGTATCGGCGCCGAGGGAGATGGTGACGCCATTGCAGGTAGGTAGGTAGGGAGGGCAGGAAGTGGAAGGATAACTGTTGCTATTCGCTGTCCTTTCGTCTTATCATGGGCTATATGTCCACACACGTACATGTACCTCTATATGCATATACATGTACGCCTCCATGATCTCTTTTCAATGTGTGCCATCTTCCTTTCCATTCATTCCCAGCGGAAGAAGCTGACGAAGGAGGGGTATAAGCTCATCGGCTCCCACTCGGCCGTTAAACTCTGCCGGTATGGCATAAGGGAAGGAGGGAGGGAGGGAGGCAGGCAGGCAGGCAGGGAGGGAGGCAGGGAATGAGAGTTGATTATTTGGTATATAAATATGCACATACATGCACTACTCGCTCACCATCTACTTCCTCCCCCCTATCGATCCATCCCCCCCTTCTCCCTCCCTCCTTGCAGCTGGACGAAGCACCAGTTGCGTGGTCGCGGCGGGTGCTACAAGCACACATTCTATGGCATTACCTCCTACCAGTGTATGGAGATGACACCGGCCCTTGCTTGCGCCAACCGATGCGTGTTTTGCTGGCGCCACGGCACGGTCAGCCCCTCCCTCCCTCCCTCCCTCCCTCCCTCCTTCTCTCCCTCCCACGTCCAAGACGACAAGTGCACAATACCTCCCTCTCACTCTTCCCTTCCTCCTTCCCTCCTTCCCTCCCTCCAGAACCCCGTGGGCCGGGAGTGGCGATGGGCGGTGGACGACCCGGCCATGATCGTCAAGGAGTCGATCGAGAAACACCAGGACATGATCAACATCTTCAAGGGCGTCCCCGGCGTCAAGCCCGAGCGGTGGCAGGAGGCCTTCACCGTGGCCCATTGCGCGCTGTCCCTCGTGGGAGAGCCTATCATGTACCCTCACATCAATGAGCTGGTTTCGGAGCTGCACCGTCGTAATATCTCCTCCTTCCTTGTCACCAACGCCCAGGTAGACCCACCCACCCTCCCTCCCTCCCTCCCTCCCTCCCTCTTTCTTCAATATGTGCTTCCTTCTTTTGAAGTGCTCGTTGAATGACATAACCAACCCCTCCCTCCCTCTCTCTCTCTCTCTCCCTCCCTCTCTCTCTCTCTCTCCCTCCCTCTCTCTCTATCTCTTTCTCTCTCCCTTTGTTCCTTCCCTCCCCATCATCAGTTCCCGGAGAAGATCGCGGCCCTGTCGCCCGTGACGCAGCTCTACGTTTCCATCGACGCCGCCACGAAAGAAACCTTGAAGGCCATTGATCGTCCTCTCTTCCGCGACTATTGGGAACGATTCCTCTCGTCTCTGCAGCAGCTGCGTCTGAAGGTACGGAGGGACGGAGGGAGGGACGGAGGGAGGGGGGAACGGAGGGACGGAGGGACGGAGGGAGGGACGGAGGGAGGGACGGAGGGGCGATGAGAAACGGCCATCCATCGTCCTCTCTTCCACGACATCTGGGAACGATTTCTCACTTCTCTGTAGGAGGGGGGGGGAGAGTAGCAGCAGCAGCACTTGTGATTGAAGGAATGTTGATTTCTTCCTTCCCCTTTCCTCTTTCCTTCTTTTTTCCCTGTCACGCACCTCTCCTGTAGTCATCCTCCCTCCCTCCTTCCCTCCCTTCCTCCTTCCCTCCCCTAGGGACAACGGACTGTTTACCGCCTGACGCTGGTTAAAGCCTGGAACATGAATGAGGTGGACAGCTACGCCGAGCTGATAGGTAAAGGAGGGAGGGAGGGTGAGAGGGAGGGGGGGGAAGCGGAAGGAAGAGACGGAGGGAGGGGCGGGCGGAGGGAGGGACGGAGGGAGACAACGTGGGTCACCTGTTGCAGAAGACAAGTAGGCGGAGAAGGAGGAAGGGAGGAAAGGAGAGGGAAGAAAGGGCTGACCGAGTGATCCATCTATAGTACAGTAACCATCTTTTTTTAATTTGAATATATTACCAAATAAATTACAGGGATGGGAGAGCCAGATCTGATTGAAATCAAGGGCGTGACCTTCTGTGGAAAAAGCGCCCTCTCCACGTTACGGTAAGGAGAGAGGGAAGGGAGGGAGGGAGGGAGGGAGGGAGGGGATGTGAGGAGAAGGGAAAACAGTTGCACTCCCATGATGGTGAAACCCTGTATTTGTTTACACTTTCCGTGATTCCAAACTCTTTTCTCCTTATCGAGTGCACTTGTTTCTCTTGACAGGGAAATATAGGTTAGGGGTAGAGATATATATATACAGATACAGGGTGGAGAAGAATGTCCTATGTCTTCCATTTATCTTGACATGTATACATATACGTACTTATATATACACATACTTATATATAAATATATGCATATATACACACCTATAGGATGGAAGAGAACGTCCCGTGGCACCACGAAGTCCGCGCCTTCGCCCAGGCTATCTCCGACCGCACCAGCGGTCAGTAACGGCGGAGGGAGGGAGGAATGGAGTCGTATCTCCACACCTTTGGATTCTTTGTCTCTTCAAGCGAGGAGGGTTTCGACCCTCACAAACAGGAAACCCAATCAGGGACTTACCGGAATTTCTCTCCCCTCCCTCCCTCCTCCCAGGCACATACGAGTTTATGGCCGAGCACGCCCACTCTTGCTGTACCCTTCTTGCCCGCAAGGACAAGTTCTACCGCGACGGGAAGTGGTTCACTTGGATTGATTATGCCAAGTTTCAGGAGCTGATTGAGAAGGTGAGGGAAGGGAGGAAGAGAGGGGGGGAGGAAGGGGAGGAGGGAAGGGCACATGGATGAGGAGGGAGGGGTACATGGATGTTATGACACATGCCATTTGTGCCGATGGGAAATGTTTCACCTGATGGTCGGTGGTAACGCCTATTGTTTGGAGATGGTGGTTGAAAAGGAGAGGGAGAGAAGGGAAGGAGAAAACATTTTTGTGGACATGGTCATCTCCTGCATAGTTGACACGTCATCCTCCCCTCTTCTTCCGTCCTTCCCCCCCCTCTTTCCCAGTTCGAGAAGGACGGCACTGAATTCGACTCTGCAGACTACTGCGCCGAGACGCCCTCATGGGCTCTCAAGGGTTCGCCGGAAGAAGGCTTTGATCCTATCGATACGCGATATCGTAAGGTGCGGGGAGGGGGGTTGGAGGAGATACCCTACCGACCGACGGATAGTGGATGTGGGTAGAACTTGGGGAGACGGAGGGAAGGCGGGAGAAAGGGAAACGAGATGACGAGTGATATGGTGAAGAGAGAGTGAGGTAGCTGAGGAGAAACGGGCTTGAATGAGCGAGGAGGTAGCAGAGAGTAAAGAAGGAAGGAGTAAGGGTAGGAACGTAAGGCAGCTCCCCCCAAAAATTAGTGAAGAATAAGGGCAAGTTTATATGTGGAGTAAATCAAGAGCAAGCAAACATCCTATCACGTAGGGAGTCCAAAAAGAAGAAACACACGAAGAGGACGGTAGTACGGACCCAGCTGTGCACTTTTTAGCTTTCTTCTTGATATTTTTTGTTTTTGGGAGTACGTGCAACGGAAGGAGGGCAAGCAAGTGGAAGCTCAGCATGCGATGGAAATGCATAAGACACAAAAAGCTCTCGAAGAGGGACTACGGAAATAAGTAGCACAAGCGAATACAATAGAGCTGTATGGTCCACGGATGAAGCTTCTGCAGTACCGTAACAACGCCTCCTGAACGAACGGGAGCATCTGCGGGCGTGCTTCAGAGAAAATGGTGGCGCTTGAGGAAAGGTTCAGCCAGACCAAGACTGAGACAGGTGAGGAGAAACGAGAGTGCCATTTACGTGTTTCATTGCACTATGTGCGATAAAAGATCAGTGGAAGATACTGGACCCATAGAGATAGCTGTAAGGGGCAAGTGGAATTAAGGAAAACATGATTTTGGACAGAATTGTATATGAAATGTTCAATTGGGATTGTTGCTTGTACTTTTTCTGGCTATATGCTGGACGATGCATGGCAGTTGTATCTTGATTCCTCTTGATTTATCCCTATACTGCATATTCCCGGGCGTACCCGCTAGTACTGCATATTCCCTTTGCGAAGGTGCGTAGCAGCAGTATGCTTGTGATCCGACGGCGCGACGGTCCTTGCTCGTCAAGCAAGCATTCTGTGCCATCGTGAACGGTACGCCGACCAATTTCTTGGCTTGACAGGAAAGGCAAATCCCATACAATATAGATGAATGCATTTATTCATATTCACCGACAACCAAGGTCTCAATTAAGTGTGAAGAAGACAGGCAAAAGTGGGAGGTACCGGAAGTCCGCTGTTTAAATCTTTTGCCTGACCTACTGGACTTGCTTGCGTCAACATGTATATTCTCGCTCTCTTTAAGTTTCCACCTCGGCGTCCCAACTTTATCCTCGTGTACATTGGTCAACCAGCCAACACCATGCGTATTTACAACCCCAGTTACCGACACGCCATGGGTTCGACCTCCTGCGGGCGCTCACTGCTTTGTCCAGATTTGAAAACTTCACCGGCCGTTGAAGAAGCCAGTGCCGGGACTACGCCACAAAGGCAACATCAAAAGCCACTGGTTCTTCGCCTTTGTAGTGTACGCATGCTTTTTTCTTCTATTTCTTTACTGGTCGCACAGCTGGTGGTTTCTCTGTGCACATTTGGCACAATCATTTTTTCCTTTCTCCTGCCCTTCTCACCGTCGTGCGCCCTCCGCACCTGCCAAACGCCAAGATAAAAGCGCGTGCTTTTTTCCGCACACTCCGAGTCTTGTTCCCCCCCAAGTTCCCCATGCCGTCACGTGCTGGTTGTATCTTTTCCAGGAGACTCCGCTGGACATCCAAGTAATCAACGCATACCAAAGGGCATTCTCAGGCACCTCGTATTTAAATTCTCCCTTCCATTTCCATCTATACTCGCACACTCACAGGGGAAGTTGCGCTTCTGTTCGCGTCCAATTTCCTCTTCCCTTTTGGTCTAGCACTTTCCACGAAGCGACAGTCCCCTACCGCTATCATTAAGACCACCAAAGACGGGCCTGCTACTAGCCATTCACAAGGCGGTGGTCAGCCAGAAGGAGGAAGACAATAAATCCACCCCGCCAGCCCAATCATGAAGACGCGACGCTTCTCAACACTCCAAGCAGGGGAGGCGGCAGGAGTAGAAAATTGTGAAGCAGGAGCAGGAGCTGCGAGAGAAAAGCTGGCTGTCGTGACCGCGGGTCTGGCCAACGCCACGACGAGGGTAGGAGCAGGAGGAGCAGCGACAGCAACGACAGCGACTGCAGTGGCTGCAGCAGCATCGCTCTCGACAGGGAGCCCTCGACATAGAAAGACAGCCCGGTTGTCGTCCACTACTCAGACACCTGTGGGTCGAGCGGGCCTGTCATTCGTCGCCTCGTCCTCATCCTCCTCTCTATCCAGCACCATCACTCCCTCAACCCCTCCCTCGGCCCACCAGGCCTCACCTCGGTTTCCTTTACCTTCGGAGCTATGGGCGCAGATTCTGTCCTTCTTCAGCTTGCGTGAATTGCCGGTGATGACCTTGCTAGATTTGATGGGCATTAATGCCTGCACACACTTGCGAAAGCTAGATCTGTCCAACCGACAGACTGGGGGGGGAGGAGCGAGGGTGCTGATGGAGAGATTGAGGGAGGGGGCGTGCCCTGAAATGGAGCAACTGGATCTAACAGGCTTCGAGCTTGGAGTAACGGGTGTCGAAGCGTTGGGGAGGGCGATGCATGCAGGGTGCTTGGCTGCAAGGGTGAGGGTGTTGAGGTTGAAGAGGACTGGGATGGGATCGCGGGGGATGAGGTTATTGGCCAAGGCGTTCGGGGCGGGAGGAGGGAAGAGAGTGGAGGTTCTGGATGTGGAAGGCAATAACGCGGACGCGGGGGCCATGGGATTGTTGGTAACGGCACTGGTGGGGGGGTCGTGTCCGAGATTGAGAGAGTTGGTAATGGGGCGGAACAGTGTGGGTGATGGGGTATTGGCACGGCTGGCGGGAGGAATGGAGGGAGGGATGATTGGGAGGTTGAAGGTCTTGAGGGTGGCAGAGGCAGGGGTGAGCACGGAGGGGGTGAGGAGTCTGGCAAGGGCGTTGTGTGTGGGGGGAGGGGGAGTGTTGGAGTGTCTGGATCTGAGTGATAATCACTTGTATCCGCAGGGAGCAGAGGCGATGGCTGTGGCCGTGGCACAGGGGGCAATGCCCGGGCTACGACGGTTGGTCTTGTCACGGAATAGGATATACGGGGATGGCACGGCGGCGTTGATGGAGGCATTGGGTCAGGGGCAGTGTCCGCTGTTGTCGGTGCTGGACCTGAGGGGGAACAAGATCGGAGCCAAGGGCGCGGCGAGTGTGGGAGGGCTACTAACAGCAGGGACATGCCCGAAGCTGCGGGAGCTAGACGTGGGGGGGAACTACCTGTATGCCGAGGGGGTGGCTTTGCTAGCCAGTGCGTTGGCCCAACGGCCGCAGCCGGAACTAAGGACGTTGGACGTGGAGGATAATGCAATGACAGCCGAAGGGGCTTTCTTGTTGTCGGAGGCTATGAGGAGGGGGGCGGTGGTGGGGCTGGAGGTGTTGAATCTGGGGAGGAATGGGATTGGTGGCGAAGGGGTGGGTTTCGTGATGGCTGCGCTTGCGGAGGGGTGGTGCCCGAGGGTGAGGAAGTTGAGCCTGCGGAGTAACGAGCTGGGTGTTTTTGGGTTTGCGCATGTGGCGGCGTGTGTGCAGCAGGGGGGAATGAAGCGGGTCGAGAGCTTGGACGTGGCCGTGAATGGACTCGGAGAGGAGCCAGGGGTTGTCTTCCTGCCGATTGTGATGAGCTCGGAATGGATGCCGGTGTTGAGGGAGGTGGATATGACGTTTAATGGGCTGGAGGGGGACAGGGCGAGGAACCAGGTGGGAACTTTGCAAGCGGGGAGGGAGGGACGGAAGGAAGGTGGAGTTGTGGTGCGATTAGCGAGGAAGAGTGCCGTGCCGATCTTTAGGAGGACGCAGTCAGCACCGGCGGCGATAGTTGTGCACCACCACCACCACCAACACCACCACCACCATCAGCAGCAGCAGCAGCAGCAGCAGCAGGTCCAGGCCGTGCCACCCCCTCCGGTACAGCAGCAACAACAGCAGCAGCAGCATCAGCAGCAGCCCCACGCTGCTTTTTGGGAGATGATTGCAGCGGTCGGCAACAATCAGGGCCAGCCTTGAGGGGAGAGAGATGGGGGGAAGGATAGCGCGACACCCAAATCATGCACTGCCGCAGAGACGGTCAAGTCCGTGTTTGTGTGTATGGGGGAACGCTTGGAGGAGGAGGAGGAGGAGGAGGAGGAGAAGGAGAAGGAGGAGGAAGAGGAGGAGGAGGCCTTACGACTACAGCACGTAAATGATCATGTTACGCGTAATCAGAGACATGCATGTGTGACTTTATATGCATACATATTTATTTATTTTTATAAAATAAGGGTTGTCCGGGCCAGAGGAGCAGCAGCATGAGAAGGTGGAATGGCAGAAAAAGAGGGAGAGACCATCGGGAGGACATAGACAGGGAACGAGAATTGAGAGGTAATTAGAGCAGGATTTTTTAATCAACAGAACTCATGCTTGACAAAAGCAATAAGAAAGACGAAACATGCAGGCCCGCAAAACGGCAGAGAGGAATAGAGAGAGACAAGCAGAAGACCGAAAAGAGGTTTTGATGTCCAAAGGAGAAGTACAGCTAGAGAGAGAAGAGAGCCAAAATTAGAGTTGGGCCAAATGATTTCAAAATTTTATTTCACGACAGGAAACATAATCAGTATTCAGACCGACAGCAGCGCAGGAGGAAGCGACCGCGCCACTTTATGTGATACCTATATATCATTTCTACATATTTAATCATATGTACTTATATATCCAGGTGTGCCATATAGCGTATTAGAAAGCAAGATGGGAGCAGAGATGGCAAGTAGACAGCTATAAAGAGAGAGAAATAAGAAAAGAGTTCAGGGAGTGCATGAACGACGGAAGAATAAGCTAAGCTATTAAAATGAACGCACAGACCGGCGACGGACAAAACTCTGCTACTGATAGAAGAAATTGAACTTTAAAATACAGAACAAACAGCAACGCACGCTCCACTATCACAATCTCTTGCATTCCTATAATGGATTGTTTGTCTTTTGAAAAGGGATGGTACGTCAGGGACAGCCGCTGCTGCGCTCAACCAGCAAGCCGCCTGAAGATACAAGACGGACCACTAACAGGCGCCAGACAATCCAAATGCAATCAAGGCTTCTATTGTGGCACTCTTGCTCCATCCCTGGCTCCACACTTTGGTGTCGCTTTTGGCCTCCTTTTCCAAGGGGAAAAAGTCAAGCAGAACACCGCTTGGACGTTCAGCGATAGGCCAACCCGACCCCCTCCCCCGCTCGCCCGAACTCAAACCTCAAGGCCGCGCAGCGGTTTATTTGTTCTCAAACTCTAAATCCATGCCATTTCATGTGTTGTCCACATTTTATTACTTAATGTGCCTGAGCGCACGGCAAGGCCTGGTGGAATTGGATGGGTCGCCGACGAGGGCATGGAAAGACCACGCACTTCTAGACGAGTGCTCGGCGTTCGATGTTGACAAGAAGGAGGCAATCGGCTGGAAGAAATAGCTGGCAAATTCCTGTGTCAAATCATAAGTCTATATCTATCGATCCTTGCGCCCTTGATCTCACTTACCACCAAATCTACACATATCTCCACGACGTTAAAGGGGCGTGAGCGCTGAAATATAGTGAGCGAGGTGCGACAAGCTGTTTGGGCACAGCAACCAAAGGGGGGAGAGAGCAGCACCAGAAGGATAGTGATGGTGACGATGGTGGAGGTTTTGTGATGTCTTAGTGGCCAGTAGCAGCACCAGCACCAACAGCTGTAGTCTCAGGTATGTGAGTGAGTCCGTGAGGCAAGGGCAGGAAAAAAAGGGTTCAGGACGAGAGGAATGAAGCAAGTGATAAGGGGAGGCTGAATTTGATTGCACCAATATTTGTTCCCGGTCCTCACCATAAACCCCTCACGCCACACCCGCACCCCATTACAAAGAGGGAAAAATAAACGTTAAAGGGCGGGGATAAGGTCCAGAAGGGAGTTAAAACTAGGCTGCGGAGGCTGCACTTTTTAATAATTATCTTTCAAAAAAGTATGCAAGGACGAGTCGGACACGGAGAAGTATTTCCTCCTCCTCAACCCCAGCGCGCCACTCGCGCCTCCACAGCATCCGCAGCACTCCTACGTCAACGGCAAGCAATCCTAGCTGCAGCGGGGCCAGGAGGAGAGTCAACAGCAGGAGTAGAAGCAGGAGCCCTTCCACCCCCACATCCGGCTTCGGCCCCTGCAGCGTCCTCCTCTGCAACCTTACAGTACCCTAACCCTGGCCGGTTCGCAGGAAAGGGCGAAGACGAGCAGCAGCAGTCGCAGCAGCAGCAGCAGCAAGGAGGTGGCTTTAGACATTGTGAAGGAAGTACTAGCGGTGAGAACCAGTGCAGCAGCAGCAGCAGCAGCAGCAGCAGCAGCAGCAGCAGCAGCAGCAGGACAAGCACGGGTCGACGTCGAGCGGCACCGGAGGGTGGAAGGGAGGAGGGGAAGGAAGGTGAGGAGGAGGGAGAGAGGCCGCCACGGTCCAAGAGCTTGCCTCGACGCGAGGAGGAGGACGAGAGGGAGGATGAAGGACGGATGAAAATGATGGAGGGAGAGGAGGGAGAGAAGGAGGGAGGGAAGACGTATACGTTCAAGGTGTCGGGGACAGTGTTCGAGATCGATAAGCGCTACGAGATGATTCGACCGATAGGCTCAGGTGCCTATGGAGTGGTCATGTGAGTCAGAAGGAGAGGGAGGGAGGACGGGATGGCAGGAGGGAGGGAGGGAGGACAGTGTTTTCTCTGCATTTTTCTCTATTTCCCACTCTCAAACTAGTCCGCACCAGACTCAATCCCTTCTCATGCATTCCTCCCTCCTTCTCTTCCTCTCTCCCTCCTTCCCAGCTCTGCCACGGACCGGGAAGCAGGGCGCAAGGTGGCCATCAAAAAGGTATCTCGGGCTTTTGACGACGTCGTGGACGCCAAGCGGATTTTGCGGGAGATCAAGTTATTAAGGCATTTTAGGCATGAAAATGTAAGAAAGGGAGCGAGGGAGGGAGCTAGGGAGGAGGCGGGTGCCACGAGTGACTTTCGCTTTTGACCATGCTGTTTTTTTCCTTCCTTCCTCTCCTTTTCTTCTCTTCCGTCGCTTCCTTCCTCCCTCCCTCCGGCGCTATTTCCCATTACAGGCATAACTTTCATTATATCATCCAGCTATTCGAAGTCAGGAAAGGTTGCTCACCCGTACCTCTCTCTTTCTCTCCCTCTCTCCCTCACTCCCTCTATTCTCAGATCATCAGTGTCCTGGACATCCTCCCCCCACCCTCCCTCTCGGCCTTCGAAGACGTCTACATTGTCTCGGACCTGATGGAAACCGACCTCCACCGCATCATTTATTCGCGCCAGCCCCTCTCCATCGATCACGTGCAGTACTTCGTGTACCAGGTGCCTGGGTTCTCCCTCCTTCCCTCCCTCCCTCCCTCCCTCCCTCCCTCCCTTCGCTGCACGCGGCATTTTCCTTCTTGTCTCGTATTTTCCCCTCTATTTCTCCCGCCCTCCTTTCCTCTCTCCTCTCCTCAACTTCCTGTTTTGTCTCCTCCTTTCCTTCCCTGTCCTGTCATCTCATTTCCCCTTATTCATACCCCAGGTCCTTCGCGCACTCAAGTACATGCACTCAGCCAACGTCCTCCATCGAGACCTCAAGGTATTCCCTTCCTTCCTTCTCTCCCTCCCTTTTTTCCTGTCCGCTCCCTCCTGTATACTCCCTCCTCGACACTTGCCTCCCACCCCTATCCCAATCAATCCAAAGGCACTCACCTCCCTCCTATATCCCCCATTCCGTATCCCACATCCCACATCCCATACCCCGTATCCCATATCCCATATGCCACATCCCATACCCCGTATCCCATATCCCATATCCCATATCCCACATCGCACATCCCATACCCCGTATCCCATACCCCGTATCCCATATCCCACATCGCTCATCCCACATCCCACGCCCCATATCCCACATCCCAGGTCCAATATCCCATGTCCAATATCCCACATCCCACATCCCACATCCCATGCCCCATACCCCACCATACTCCATATCCCCCCCCCCCAGCCATCCAATCTCCTACTCAATAGTAATTGCGACCTGAAAGTCTGTGACTTGGGCTTGGCCCGGGGTTTGGGCCTAGAGGAGGAAGGAGAGGGCGCGCAGGTACGAAGGGAGGGAGGGAGGGAGGGGGGGAGGAAGGGAGGGAGGGAAGGGAAGGAGGGAGGGAAGATCATATGAAAGGAAGAGTGAGTCGACGTTGTCCTGTACGCCCCCCCCAATCCTCCCTTCCTCCCTCCCTCCCTCCCTTGTTCCCTCCCTCCCTCAGGACCTGACCGAATACGTCGTTACGCGATGGTACCGGGCTCCAGAGATAATGTTGGCCTGTCCGGAATACACCAAAGCTATTGATATATGGGTCAGTACAAGCCCGCCCGCCCTCCCTCCTTCCTTTCTTCCCTCCTTCCCTCCCTCCCCTCCCTCTCCTATGTCCCCTTCGCCCTTTTCTTCCACCTCACCATCCCTCACTCACTCCCTCCCTCCCTCCCTCCCTCCCTCCCTCCCTCCTTCCCTCTCTCATAGTCCGTTGGCTGCATCTTTGCCGAGCTGCTTCAACGGCAGCCGCTTTTCCCCGGAAATGACTACATCGATCAGCTCCGCCTCATTTGCAGCAAATTGGGTCGACCGGCCGAAGGGGACATGCACTTCATCACCTCGGCGAGGGCCAGGAGGTAGGGAGGGAGGGAGCGAGAAGGGGAGGGAGGGAGCGGGGGAGGGAGGGGAGGGAAGGTAACTCATGTCAGGGATGATCCTCTTTCTTATGCACCGACATACCGCCTGCTCACAGAACCCCCCTCCTCCCTCCTTCCTTTCCCTTTCTCCCCCCCTCCTCTCTTGTGCATCAGGTTCCTTTCCTCTCTCCCTCCCACCCCTCCCACACCCATGCCTTCCCTTTTCCCCGACCGGGACGTGCGGGCATTGGACCTGTTGGGGAAAATGCTGCAGTTCAATCCGAGTAGCCGGCTGACGGTAGAGGAGGTAAGAAGGGAGGGAGGGAGGGAGGGAGGGAGGGAGGGCGGGAAATAGGGAGGGAAAGCACCTGTGGATCGGGTCTGAGGAGGGGCCTTAAACCCGATAGATATTCATTGGACCTCCCTCCCTCCCTCCCCCCCTCCCTCCATCCCTCCTTCCCCCAGGCCCTGGCCCACCCCTTCATGGAATCGCTCCACAACAAAGAAGACGAGCCCAGCACCGACGCCCTCTTCTCCTTCGACTTCGAGAAGGAAAAGCTGGACAAGGCCCGGCTGCAGGTAGGGATGGGAGGGAGGGAGGGAGGGAGGGACAGGAGGAATCCTTGGACCCATTAGTTTCTGTTTGTTTTCATTCATCTGTCTGACTCCCCTCCCTCTTTCCCCCCCTCCCTCCCCCAGCGCCTCATCTTCTGTGAAATGCTCCACTTCCATCCCGAGGAACGAGTAAACCTCCCTCCCACCCCTCCCCCGCGCCCTCCCTCGATCCCTCCCCCCGGCCCTCCCACCTCTTCTCCCCACCCTCCCACCCACCCGTCGCCAGCAGCAGCAGCGATGGGCGTCTCTCCTTCTCCATTCCCTCCGCCCCCTGGGCCCCCCGTCGCTTCCTCCTCCTCCTCCAACTTTTCCCTAACAACACCCGCCGCAGCCGCCGCTGCCAGTGCAGTCATGATCTCTCTCCAGCACCAGCACCAGCTACAACAACAACAACCACAACAACAACAGCAACAGTACCAAACCCACTATCCCTCCGCTTCTCCCCTTGTCAATTATCACTACCAACTCCAGCAGCAGCAGCAGCAGCAGCAGCAGCAGCAGCATCCTTCCTCGATACCGCTCCCCCTTTCCTCGCTTCCCTCCCTTCCTTCATCATCTCAGCCCTCCGCGACTTCATCCTACATGTATCATCAGCAACTCCACCACCACCAGCAGCAGCAGCACCAGCAGCAGCATGTTGCCTACGTGCACCTCCACTCCGCTCTTCCCTCCTCCCTCCCCCCCGCCATTCCCAACCGCAGCTGGAGCGAAAGCAGTAACAGCAGTAGTAACAGTAAGGGCAGCACCAGCAGTGGGAGCAGCTCTAGCACCAGCTCCAGCAGCACTAGCAGTAGCAGCAGCAGCAACCCTTACAGCACGACATACAGTCATGCCTCCTACTCCGCCCCTCCCCCCGGCTACACACAAGGGAGGGAGGGAGGGAGGGAGGGAGGGAGGGAGGGAGCACCGGGCCTCACTAGCAGCCACCTTGGCAGTACCTTGATGGGCACCAATAGCAACAGCGGCACCAGCACCAGCAATAGCAATAGCACCACCACCACCAGCAGCAGCTACCTTTCCGCTTTCCCTCCTCAGACCTTCTCTCCTTTCCAGCACCACCACGACCCGGCCGCTGCCATGGGAGCCGCCGCAGCTGCCTTGGGGCCTTCCCCTTCCTTCCCCCACCCCTCCTTCTCATCTTCTTTGGGAGGGATGATGCGCGATGCTCACATCAGCACCAACACCAGCACCAGCTCAAGCAGTCATCACACCCACCCCTATCCGCAGCAGCAACAACAGCAGCAGTATGACAGTGGCGTACTCAACAGCTGCAGCAGCAGCAGCAGCAGCAGCATTCCGCCCACCTCGTCCTCCCTCCCGCCCTCTGACCACGCAGCCTACTTTCCTCCTTCCTGCGGTGGGGGAGGGGGACCAGTCCCAAGGGGGGGTTGCAACGACGCAGTGAGGGAGGGAGGGCTTCTCCCCCATCAGCTGCAGCAGCCGCAGCAACAGCAGCAGCAGCAGCACCCTCCTCCTGCTTACCCTCACCCACACGCGGCCCAGCAGCAGCCACCGCCGCACTACCACTGCCAGCTGTAGGAAGTCGAGGGAGGGAGGGAGGAAAGAGTGCTTGTTTGGACAGAGTGTCAGAGGGAATGGTGTTTATGTCGAGAGATGGTTGGAGTAGGAGGAAGAGGGGGGAAAGGAGAAAAAGGAGGATTCGAGAGGAGAAAAATAAGGTGTGGCGAGGAAGAGAAGGAGAAAGATCTTCCCATCTTGAAGGGGGGGGAAGGGAGGGGGGGAAATGAGAATGAAATGAGAGAGAGAGGGGGTAGATGCCTCACTCATTTATTTTATGATCCATTTATGAACTCATATATTATATTTATTCACACCGACGGCGAAAAAGGAAATATTCGTACAAGTCAAAATTGAATGAGAGTCTCTCAGGCATGAATGTAACGACGCATACATGCAACCAGCCGTATCGATAGAGGGGTAGATCGCAGTAGGTAGCCAAGTAGAAAAAGAAGAGAGAGAGAGAGAGAGAGAGAGAGAGAGAGAGAGAGAGAGAGAGAGAGAGAGAGAGAGAGAAAGAGAGAGCGCGTAGTGCATAGTGTACCCGTCAGCAAAGCAATAGTAATAGCCAAAAAGCAGACACGCCAGTTTAGGGACCCCATTACCTTGGACAACCAACCGCCGCAGCATCATCAACCAGAAAGCATACTGTTTACTCACAGCACTGTAGACAGTTTCTCATCTTCTCTTCGCCAGACGCCTCAAAAACCGGCCGGTGCATGCATCCACAGCACGTAGGACAGACCAAAAGACAATTCAGAGCGAGCAGGGCAAGAAGATACGACATACATACCCACACTCACACACGCACACACAAAAGACTGATGCTTACAAAGAGAACGCGACATGATGAGCCCGTCGCCTACTCTCTCTTGTATCTTGTCACTCGACGGTCAACCAAAGTTAAGAAACGATGTGATGAAAAGACTGATGCTTACAAAGAGAACGCGACATGATGAGCCCGTCGCCTACTCTCTCTTGTCTTTTGTCACTCGACAGTCAACCAAAGTTCAAAAACGATGTGATGAAAACACACCTTAATGAGTTGCTGTTGCTCGTTGGGGGGGCTGAATTTTCAGGTTGAGTTGTGGATCGATGGAGCATAGGCCCTTGGTACTCACTCCTTTCTACGCATGTATATTTTGTCTGCGCTAACATAATGGACTATTACCGAGCAAGTGACCTGTGGCCTTCGCGCCTTCACAGGAAGATACCCGGCAGGTCATATCGAGCATCGGTGGACGTGAATGCAACTCCTATGACGTTTGCCCTGCCTCAGTCACGATATTACGCAGACATGCAAATCCACACAAACTCTTCGTCACTTACTACTTTGTCAATATACAAACAGGTTGGAAAGAACGAGGGTGAGCCAAATAAAACCTCCCCACTATCTAGATCTCAGGAGATAAGCACATCCCCCAGTGTCCCCCCCTCGCTCCTAAGCCTCCGCCTTGAACCAACAAGACGATGCGGCAACTTAAGCACCACGAACAAAAGCTCCTGAAGAAAGTTGATTTTTTGCAATGGAAGAGCGACCAGAACATCCGCGAGGTCAAGGTTTTGCGTCGGTATCACATCCAGGACCGGGAAGACTACGTCAAGTAAGTGCAGGGGCGAGGAGGGAGGCAAGAAAATAGACAAAGAGGAGAGGTATATGTTAAATGACTCAGTGGGTGGCTATGTGTAGCTGTGGACGTCTGTTTGCTAGGCTCTGTCGTAGTGCGGTTTCCTTCGCAAGTCTCGTCCTTCCCCGTCACAGTCCCTTACATCCTCCCGCGCTCTCTCCCTTTTTCCTTTCAGGTATAATAAGATCTGCGGCCACATCACCAAACTGACGTCTAAGCTAAAAGGCCTCAAGCCCGAGGATGAATTTCGGATCAAGATGACGGACGATGTATGAAGGGATGGAGGGAGGGAGGGATGGAAAGAGGGCAACAAAGATTCCATTGGCAAACGGGGTAGACAAAGGGACTCCCACAGCGGCACAAAGCGTCGATAGACGTCAGAGGACAGATAATAAAATAGTGAACAACAAAGAAGAGAATGAATAATTTACTCTCTCTCACCATACCCACCCATCCACCTTCAAAATCCAGCTCCTGACCAAGCTCTACAATATGGGCCTGATTCCTACCAAGAAATCTTTGATTCAATGCGAGACACTTGCTGCGTCTTCCTTCTGTCGGCGTCGGCTGCCGGTGGTGATGGTACGGGTAAAAATGGCCGAGACGTTGAAGGAGGCGATAACCTTTATCGAGCAGGGACAAGTGCGCGTCGGGCCAACAGGTGGGTGTTGGTAGAGAGGTCTGTCTATGAGAGTTATGGATGTGCCTTAGATGATATCGTCTTTCCTTTGCATCATGCTCTTATTAATCTCGCACACTCCTCTTCCCTACCCTTCCCTTCTCTCGTTTCAAAGGATCTCTTGCTTCTCTCACATCTTCACAGAGCCATTCACCTCATATTCCTCCTTCCCTACCTTCCTCCCTTCCTTCCTTCCTTCCTCTCTTTCTCAAAACCATCCCTCCCCCTTCCTAGTCGTCTCCGACCCGGCCTTCCTAGTCAGCCGGAGCCACGAGGACTTCTTGACGTGGGTGGACAGTTCGAAGATCAAACGCGCCGTCATGAAGTACAACGACAAGCTCGACGATTTTGACCTCCTCGGAAATTAATTAGGCTGCCTCCTTCTTCCTTTTCCTGTTGTAATGCGGGCGGGGATTTGAAAGACACGTGTACATGAAGTAACAAAATGAAAATATTTAAGCCAGACGGACCTGTGCCGGCTCTTGCTTGCGTCTCTCCTGTCTGGTTGCTTTCCTTACCTTACACTTTAGTTGCCAGTATCTCACTGACCTGCTCTTCTGCACATTCGATTACTAATATATTCTCAAGGGATACGGAAAATAAACAGCTCGGGAGTATTCCGCATTATGGGGCTGCAAGCAACAGCGCATTGCTCAACAAGTTATCTCTTCTACCGCAAAATGATGCTAAATGATGTCACTGAAACCCAAGCAATCCGCCTTTATCGTCTGCAGGCCTCGGCCTATCCTCCCGAACTGTAGACTGTAATCCTTGTTCACTTGTATTTCGACGTTCGACGATTTGGTGCTTCTTAATCATTCTCCATCCTCTCAGAAAGCCTTCCCTTGTCCAGTGCGACTTCATTTCTTTATACCACCGAGGTCTGAGCTTGTCTCCGTAACCTCATCCTGACTCTCTTTCTCCATTTTGAACGGTGATGACGCAAATGAATGACTGCTGTCCATCTGATACTCTGATTTCCGCTGCATCCAGTCCTCGGTTTTCTCCCGCTGCCCGAATTCTGCCTCCTCCCCTCCTGGCCATACATTTCCCTCCTCTAAATCCTCCTCATCGTCCGAGTCGTCTTCTTCTTCCCCGTCATCGTCGTCACTGATCAGTTTCAATGTTCGCAAATCTGATCCCTGCTGCTTGATGATCCTTTCTTTCCCCAGCCCTTCTTTCTCAGGTAGCAAGGACGGAACCAGCACCACCAACAATGACACGTTTATCTCCGAATCCATCAAGGCCTGTCCCAGCTTTGCAGACAAGAGGCGCTTGCGAAAATTGATTTCCACACCGTGAGGAACGCTGCAGAAGCGAGAGGCGCGAGCCGCTGTCGCCACTATGGCAGTGTCCATGCCCGCGGCTACCGCAGCCTCAGAGGAGGCTCCAAGAACAAGGAGATGCGCCGCCTCGCGCTTGCAGACGTTCAACACGCGTTGTGTAACATCACTATCTTCGTCATCAATGCTGCTGGCCTCCATTTCTCCGCCTTCAGGGTACTGGAGCCTTCGGCCATTAGAACTGTCATTCCCGTTGCCAGTCCTGTCAGCAGCATCATATCGCGACACCACAACCCACCCTCCTCTCTTTCCCTGCTCGTTCCCCTTCTCCTCGGCGGCAGTCGATACATAGCATCGCTCAAGATGCGCTAGCTCGGCTTGATCTTCAGGCGGGAGCAGCCCTGCCCGCTGTGTCACCAAGACATGCACGGCCACATCTTGTGCTTGCACAAATCGATGCACCAGTCGCAGGGCCTCGCGATCGTTCCGCCCCCCCTGAAAGACTAGCAACACAGTCTTTTGCTGCTTCTTACCTTCTGGCAGAGAAAACAAGCTCTCACCCAAACGGTAATCCCAGAATAGTAACAGCGGCTTGGAACATCTTTGAATGACACCTTTGACAAAGCGCACGTGATAGTCGCCGAGCGGGGCATGTTCCCGTCGACAAGGAACCAAGACCATGGAGCTGTCTTGCGCAGTGGCCCGCCGGCAGAGTTCTTTGGCAAAGTCCTCCGATTTGCAGACCTTCAAGTACACGTCCACGGGTAGCCCGGCAAGATAGCCGCATGTGAGCATCATCTGCAGCGTAGGGTCCATGCTTGTCGCCATCTTCAATGTGCCTTGCGACATGAGAATTGACAAGGGCGTGGTCTCAGACTCCACAAAACGTACACACGACACGAAATCGGGATGCAATAAGTCAGTCAGCAATGCCACGCCCGGTACATCCGCCATGCGTTGAGCCACTAGCATCAACTTCATAGAGCCAAGACGCTCCCCGTCAGCTTTCTTGGTGCTTTCATCCTCAATTCCTCGCTCCTCTTCTTCCTCTTCTCCTGCCAACCCTCGTGTTCCCCACCCAGCAGTAGCGGCACGTTTGGCGGCTTCTTCGGCCGAAGGGTAAACAGCTGTCCGAGTTCGCCTGAAAATCGGCGGTTCTAATGTCGCAGTTGTATTTGTTCCTTTTCGAAGCCGTCGCTTTCTTACCTTTCGACTGCCAAACTTGACGCGCTTTTCCGGAGGGTACAACCACGTGACAACTGAGATTGATTGGGCCAAGATGAAATGAGAGCGGTTCCGAAAAATATTTTTGTAATGGGCTCCAGGGAAGCACATTAACGGAGGACGTATATCAAATAATTATGCAACTCAAGGGAAAAATTACAGAGTGAGGAGAGAGTGCTGCAAACAAACCTGGGCTTGTTGCGAATGTTGTTACAAGGGCCATGAGCACGAAGATTGTGAATTGCTCCACATCGATGACTTTGGCATCCAGCCCCAAGTTAAGTACGATAATTTCCACGAGACCACTGTGGATGTAAGTCGTCGGGGAAAACCCGATGAGACTTAGAGATGTGTGACGATATGCTATATTGTAAAGTTTCCCACTCGTTTCCCGTGCGTCTTCCTTATTTTCTTGTTATCACACACCGTGTATTCATTAAAGCACCAACCGTCAAGCTTTCCCGCCATGGCATGTCACCTCCCCAATGCGCGGCCAAAGCACACCCAACAAACTTTCCGATCGTGCTAATGCCCAGAACGAGGAGAAAGAGGAGAAAGCCCATGAGGCTAGAGAGACTGGAAAGCTGAGCAAAGAAGTGGAGGGACCGATGAAGCATAGAAGAGAAAGGGGATAATGATCTATGTCAAATAAAGGTCAAATAAAGGTCCTTCATAACCAGCCTCCTCAATATGCTGCATTGTCAAGCAGACATTTAAATGGGAGGGAGGAATTCAACATGCCCGTACCTGCGTTCGGAGGCCGGAGGCGGCGAAATAAAGCGGCAAGAATACGATCGATGCAAAATCCTCAATAGTCTTGGCAAGACGAATAGTGGAGGGGTTATGTTGAGGGAAGGCCAGTCCTAGGAGAAATGAGCCAAATATAGTGTGCACCCCGGCGATGTTCTTGAAAGAAGAGAGAGGAGGAGAGAAAGAGAAGAGAAGAAGATGTGAGGGAGCTTGTCAGCATATTACGAAGACAACCATCTTCAATAACCATTTCATACATTCCGTTTCTGCTCATTCCCACCCTTAATCATTTCGTCTGTCACCGTAAAAAAAGCCGACAAGAAGATGGCCATGAAGGTCAGTGCCAAAAGGGAGCTCTGCAGTGTTTCACTCTCCGTGCGCGCAGCGCGACTCATGTAGCGGGTCAGGATAGGCCGACCGATAAATAGCAGAAATAAACCGTAGGTTGCGACGAGGCAAAAGACGTAGAGTGCATTAAGCAAGGTGGAGCTATGGAAGAGGGAGGAAGGGTTAAGGGTGGAAAAGAGGGATCAAGGATTGGAGAGTGTGGGAGAGGGGTGGGAAGTGATCGAACAAGTCGCACATATACTGGGGGAAATGTCTTCACAGAACAATTGAAGAAGCGTTGAGAATCCCACGAGATTGAACATCACTGAGGCCTTCTTTCCCGTAGTACTTGAAGCCTCTCACCTGTGCAAAATGGAGATGACCAGAATAAGCAGACACCACGCCACGGCATCATCCAATGCCGCAGCGCCGATCGTCATCACACCAACCTCTGTGTCTACAAGATTCAAATCCGTTAATATCCGTGCTAATACCGGGAAAGCAGTGATCGACATGCTCAAGCCCGTAAAAAGGAGAAAACTTGGGAAGGGAGCTTCATGATCGCTGCTTCCATGTTGGTAGAGGACAATGCTGCCGCCGGACCCGAGGAGAAAAGGAAAGACGATGCCCACCGCGCTGATGACGACCGTCTTCCGTGCTATGACACCGATAAAGGAGTGTAGAGAAGGAAAAATAATGAGGCATTTGGATTTATCTTATCGATCTCTAACATGTCCCGCCTCTCCCGCCATTTGTCCCCTTCCGGCCTCTCCCATCCCTCCTCTCTCTCCTTCCCACCCAGGTATATACCATTTTGAAACAATGCTGTATATAAGTGAAGAATAAAGGGAGGGGAGAGGTATATAAGATAAGAAAGCAGTGAGAAAAAGAAGCACTCCATCCCTCTTTCCTTCCTGCCTGCCTCGACACTGCCCTCCATCCCCAAAACAACCCATCCCAAGTACCCTTACCCTCGGGAGTAAGTTCCAAACCCATTAAAAACATGTACAATATCAGACCAATGTTGGCCACTAGAGTCAAGAAGGCGAGGGAGTGCTCGGGAAAGACGTGCCGGAGCCAGCCTGGAATATTTCCCATGCCTGAAGGACCTAGCAGAATACCAGCCAAAATTTCCGCAATCACTCTTGGTTGATTCAGATAGCTTAGTCCAAAGGCTAGCAGTTTGGTAGTAGCCATGATGATGACAACTTGAAGGAGGAAGAGCGCGATGGTGGAGTTGAGAGGGTCGGCTCCACTAAGCACCCCGCCGGTCACCTCAGTAGGAGAGGTGGCAGTCTCGTTTACCTCCCCCATGCCCAGCCCCCCAAAAAGTGCGAAGTGACAGGAGCGGAGAATTTAATACTAGTTGATAAAATTGTGGGATTGTCTCAAGCGTGGGTGCTGTCCGGTGTTAGAAGGGATGAGGACGTTCAAGAGAGAGGCTGTGTTGTGAGTGTGATCGTCTCAACCCTTATCTGCCTTTGTGATTGCACATCACTTTAGTCCGAACTTTATCCCGTGTCATTGAAGCGCGAGATGCACTTGCGCACGCTTTCCAGAACTAGCCTCGCGACGCAGAGGTTTTGGGCGCGTAGATAGAATGAGGCGGTATTTTCTCCCGAAGTGGTGACACGTACAACCAACAACCAATCAATCCGGAACCCACATGACTTCAGTATTGTGTGCATGACATGAGGAAAAACAGGGCAACTTCTACTAGCTGTAGTAGCATTGCCCTCCCGAATGATGGGTAGATAGGTTGCTGGGTTCGCGTAAAGGGAATAAAAAGCAAAAGCGACAAAGACCAGAGGACATGCTAAGTCTTTTCCTTTTCATGTTCCTCGTTTTTTTTTTTTAAATCTTTCTGCTTCCTTTCTCCTTCTACCCACCCCCTGTATGCGCTCATCACATGCCCACATAGCTCTCCCTCATTTTTTTCTCCCCACGATCTAAGTAGTGTATTTCTCATTCTTTCTCGCCTCTCCTCTCATCATAATCATCATTTGAATGTCGCATTAAATAAACGGTCTCCATTCCTCACATTCTCCATACTGATCAATCTAAACCTTCTTCCGACCAATCATGCCCGTGGCTTGGCAATCCGCGCAGAAGTATTGACCTTCACCCTTACATATGTAGCACGTCAGAGACCGCTGACCTGAGGTCAGCACTCCCTTGCCCTGGAAGAAAGGGAGGGGAAAAGAGGGAGACGATGAGCGAGAGGAGCAGAGCACCGCGCTCTTGAATCTGACCTTGCTCCCTCCCTCCTTCCCTCCCTCCTTCCCTCCCTCCTTCCCTCCCTCCCTACCTTGCAATTAAAACACGGGATCTTGCCCGTCCCTCCACAGGTCGTGCAGGCACCTCCTTCGTCTGGCTTGGCCTGCCGCAGCGCCATTCCACTAATTAAGGAAAAGGAGGAGGTAGGGAGGGATGGAAGGAGGAAATAGGGGGAGGGAGGAGACGGAGTCGGTCGACAAAGCAGTGCAATCGAAGTCATCCAAATCCTCTCACCCTCCTTCCATCCTTCCCTCCTTCCATCCCTCCCCCAATGCTCCTAGATTCCGACCACCTCGTGCCTCTTCCTCTCTCCCTCCCTCCCTCCCTCCCTCGACGCCGGTACGCACCTGGTGCTGGTAGAGGGCACCGACCACTTGCTGCCTTGTCGAAAATTGGTTTCCCAATCGCCTGGGAGGGAGGGAGGGAGGGAGGGAGGGAGGGACAGAAAAGAGGATGAGGTGTGCATCAGCCATTGAGAGGAAAGGAATTATGATGGAGAGGAGTAGGGGGAGGGCAGGAGGGAAAAAAAGACCGGCAGATGAAGACAAGAGAGGGAGGGAGAGAGAGGGAGGGAGGGAGGGAAGGAGGGAGGTAGGTTAGGAGGGAGACACTTACCGGAGAATCGCTCCATGGGATTCTCGGCTTGTTCGGATCCACCCTTGGCCCCCTTCTTCTTCTTGATGCGGTAAACGTCGATGACCATCTCTTCGCAGCCGGGAGGCAGCTTGACCTTTGGGAGGGAGGGAGGGATGGATGGAGGGAGGGAGGGAGGGAGAGAAGGAGGGAGGGAGAGAGGACGGGAGGACGAGGTTGGTTCCCAGATTCTATTTGATTCAGAAGGATACGGTGGCGGTATCTATGACGGGAGGGAGGGAGGGAGGAAGGGAGGGAGCCTACCTGCGTGGAACAAGCGCGGATGGTCTGGTACCCCTCACGAGCCGAGGAGGGCTTGCTGTCCCCACGCATGTTGTAGGTGGGGTCCTTCAGGTCGCTCGTGCACGTGCCACAGAGGCCCGTGCAGCACGCACGGGGGATTTTCAGACCTACCCTGTCGCCTACCTAGGAAGGGAAGGAAGGGGGGAAGGGGGACGGGGGCATGAAATGAGAAGGGGAGATGAGCGTCGAGTTAGAAAAGGTTAATACTATTTTTATAATCAACAGGCGATCGAGAGGCTCTCCTCAACCCTGCCTTTAAACTGCCAAGGATTCCATCTTTCCAAGGCCATTCCATCTTTCCCTCCCCTCCCCGCCCCGCCGTCCTGCCCTCCCGTCCTACCTTCATCAAGTTCTCCCCCTCTTGCGCCAAGGCCACCACATCCGAACCTTCCGGCGTGTTGACAAATCTGACAGTGACCGTGCCTTCTGCGTCAGATTGGGGCGGAGCCTCGATTGTATCGGAGGCAGCCAACCGTAAGGAGAAGGGGGAGGAGGAGGAGGAGGAGGAGGAGGAGGAGGAGGAAGAGGAGGGGTAGGAGGGGAACGACGGGCGGCGGGAAGTCGGAGGGGAGAAATATGAGGTGGTGTGTGGTCTTAGATAGAGGTGGAAGGCTTGGGTGGCATTGATGAGGAGGCCGAGACAGAGGAAGGAGGGGAGGAGGATGGAGGAGGGGGAGGAAGGGGAGGCGTCTCTCCGCCGTTGCCGGGTCATGGTGACTGGTCTCCCTATGAGTGTGTTTGTGGCCCGTGATGGTGAGGAGAAAGATGAATGCGATGCACGAAATCACAGGTCCATCAAACGATGCCGTCCACTCCAGGCATCCACTTGACTGTGGCGACGAGCAGCACGAAGCTTGTTAGATCAAGCGGAGTGGTAGGTGGGTAGGTGCTCGGGTAGGAGGTGAAGGTGGGAACTAAAAAAGGTTGCCATTTGCGACGTCTGCTTTGGCCTACAGAGCCACGAAATGCACCACAAGGCATTCCTTGTCATCATCCCGCAAGAGATGGGTTCTTACCATGCTCGTCCTTTATCCCGCTTGTCTCGTCGACAGATCTCTCTCTCGGGGGTCCAAAAGGTCTCGAACCATCACACCACGGACAGATTATTGTCCATAGCGACCTGCTCGATACACGCGTCTGTGAAATGCCCTGAGATATACCAACAAAAAAGGGTATGCTTCAAATAAACAAATCAAGTCACGCCAAAATAGAAAAAAAAAAAAGGCGTCCACAAAAAGAAGTGTGGTTAATTGACGTCACCCCAATGGGTCCTGAGGGGGCCTGTGGGGAAGCAGCTTTCTCTTTCTGGTGGTGTAATCTAGTCTTTAAAAGGCAATAACTTGTACAATCAACACTAATGAGGGGAATCCTTCGATGTGCAAGAATTAACTCCCTTTTCCATTATCCCCTTCGCAATTCTTCCCACATTTCTATGAATATTCCTCGTCCCCCCCATACAACCTCCTGCGCTGCAACCAGCAGGTATGCAAAGAAAGCGTAATTGTTTATGTATTTGGCATCGTCACGAGGCCATCTTCGCAAGGAAATGTAAATAGCCTTGTGGGCCCAGGTAGCGACGTGCCTCCCTTTTGTATTGCTCGTCTTTTTTCTTCTGTCGTTTCGCTCATGCCGTCCGTGTTAGTTTGGCGATTGTAATATATTATTCTCCCCTCCATTCTCACATCGTTACATCCTCTTGCGACACCCACCTACATTGCTGCGCGTCTTCGACCGTGTGTCCTGGCCACATTCGACCCGGTTCCCTGGTCCTCCGCGCGTGAATTGCTCCTACTTGCCCTCCTCTCGCCCCCTCTTGCCCTTCCCTTTATATTTCCCCACCCCTCCCATCACATCGCACTCACACATACAACACGGACACAAACATCCATATACCATATAAACTGCACACTCCCTCTCCTCCCTTCCTCCCTCCTTCCCACCTAATCAAACGACGGCGGAATGATCCCCCGGGCTCCAAACCACCTCCCCCTCAAAAACAGCTCCCAATAAGCCGCGGGAAAGACCCATTTCTTAAGCTGCATAAAACCCCAACGAGGTTCCGCGTGATCTAGAATTGCGCCGAAAGTTTCCGCAAGCTCCCCCCCGTACTTGAATTCAGCCAGAAGGAGGGAGGAGTAGCCCTGCGGGAGGGAGGGAGGGAAGGAGGACGGGAGGGAGGGCGGGAGGGAGGGCGGGAGGGAGGGAGGGAGGGGTGAGAGGAACAGTCAGTGATAAGGGCCAGGGCGGTGATGCAGTCCATGTATGCAGAGGGTCCCTCCCTCCCTCCTTCCCGCCCTCCCTCCCTCCCTCACCGTGACCAGAGGGCAGGACGTGTACCCATCGTAGACCGCAGTGGGCTTCTCCCCTTTCATCACTTTGGTCAGATTGTGCACCAGCACCGGGGCCTCCTGATGAGGAGGGAAGGAGGGAGGGGGGGAGGGTAAGGGGCGGTCGAGGTGTTGATGCTCTAAGCAGGCAGGGAGGGAGGGAGGGAGGGAGGGAGGGAGGGACGTACCGAGGTGATGGCGGCGATGGTCTTGCTGGTGGGGAGGGAGGAGCAATCGCCGAGGGAGAAGACGTTAGGGTAACGGACGTGCTGACAGGTGTCCTTGTTCACCTCCACGTAGCCCTGCAGGAAGGAGGGAGGAGAGGGGTTGGAGGGGGGGAGGGTGTGAGATGAAAGAAGAACTAGAAGGACGGAAGGAAGGAGGGAGGGCGGGAAGGAGGGAAGGAGGGAAGGAGGTCACCTGCTTGTCGGCCAGGGGGCTCTTGGCAATGAAGTCGGGGGAGGACATGGGCGGCACGACGTGGAGGATATCGAAGGGGACGCAGAATGTGGACCCGTCTGTGCGCTGGGAGGGAGGGAGGGAGGGAGGGGAGGGAGGAAGGGAGGGAGGGAGGGAGGGAGGAAGGGAGGGAGGGAGGGAGGGAGGGACGTGGCATTACACGACGGTCAAGAGGAGGCGAGATTCGAGACTAAGGGAGGGAGGGAGGGAGGGAGGACATACCTTAAAGGTGGCACCCTTGTTCTTTCCATCCACTTCGACAAGCACGGAGCCGAAAAGACGCTCTATGCCCCGGGCTTGAGCCAGGCGCTCGAGGGAATCTGAGGAAAGGGAGAGAGGGAGGGAATGAGAGGAGTGCATGGGAGGGAGGGAGGAAGCCCAATAAGGGCA